>CBVK0101465675.1:0-19497 GCA_900067695.1 Picea abies | reverse complement strand
CCTAAACCAATATCTTCAAGATTGTGCTTGTAGAGAAGAGTACCAATCTTAGGTGATGTCTCAAGGAAAAGGAAAGTAAAACAATTGCTTGACAAATCGGGGACAATACTTGCATTATCTTATTTCTTACCGCCAGTGTTGCTTCAATTTGTTTCTTGAAAGTGTGTGCAGGCACTTTCGGTGTTTTTTCTATTTGATCATCTTTCGGCTCTTTTCTAAGAAGTCTCTTTAAATTCTCCTCCGTCTATAGATAAAATTGTAAAGAAAAGAAGAACAATTTAACGTTACAAACTAAAATTCAGAAGAAAAGACATTTTTAAAAGCTTTCTTGGGTTGAAGACAAACTAAACCCTAAAGTCATTTTTTAAAACTTTCTTAGTTTGAAAACAACGCTTTAAAACAAAGCAGAGCACTTGAATTAAACACAAACTAAAATTTAGAAGAATAAAAATGCATAGTCACTATTTTATAAGAGGAATAAAAGATGAAGCCCTAAAAATCAGGAAAACAAAGAAAATGAATAATTTATGGAAAGAATCTGAAGAAATCCTTCACCCGTTGCATGAACTTTGCAAGCCAAATGTTTGTTATGGCATAAAGAAGACCCAAACATTATAGCCTATTCCAATCCAAAGATATCAAATCTCCGAACTCTATGTATCCTTTGATAAGTTGATCACTTTCTTCACTCCAGATATATATTCCAATCCAAAGATATCAAATCTCTAGACTCTATGTATCCTTTGATAAGTTGATTGCTTTCTTCACTCCAGATGTCTATTCCAATCCAAAAATATCTTTGATAAGCTGATCAATTTCTTCACTCTAGTTATCTCGATCTTCGTTGTTATCGTTTAATTTGTTTTGTCTCGGGCTGGCAGCCCGCTCTTTTGGACCTGAAGGAGATTGAACCCATGTCAATATTGCACAGATACGTGGAGAAAAATCTTCTTTTGGGTGATTCATTTATAAGGAATGTAATATAAAGTGTATACATTTTTAAAAGTTTTGAAAGTTTTAGAATTTACACGTACAAAATTTATAAAAGTTTTAAAATACATTATTACATTAAAAATAATAAAATTAATTTTAAAAAATATTATTTTATTTTTAAAATAATAAAATATATTATTATATTAAAAATAATAAAATTTATTTAAAATATATTAATTTATTTTTAAAATAATAAAATTTCAAAGAATTTATATAATTTTATAATATCCATAAAATTATTCATGTAATATAATGTGTACAAATTATTAAAATATATTATTTTAATTTAAAAACAATAAAATTTAAAAGAATTTATATAGTTTTATAATGTCCATAAAATTATTCATTTATAAAGAATGTAATATCATGTGTACAAATTTTTAAAAGTTTTGGAAGCTTTAGAATTTAAGCATTTAAAATTCCTAAAATATATTATTACATTAAAAATAATAAAATTAAATTTAAAATATATTATTTTATTTTAAAAATGCTTTATTCTATTTTAAAAACACTAAATCTTAAAAATATATATATAGTTTTATAACATCCATAAAATTATAAAATGTTTTAGTTAAATATTTACTTCCTTCTCAAATATTCCATATTTGATATGGAAAAACAAGCACAATGTAATTTGTATTTTGTATTGGCTATTATGAAACGTCTGATTAAAAAACATTTTTATTATAGTAACCATCATCTTCCGACAGGTTATTGCTTTTAATAATATTAGAGATAATCTTTAATATTTATCTACATATGGAGGTATGCCGACATGTTGGAGGTGTGTTGGTGGAGGATAGGATCTAGGGTTTTCAGCCAGACTCGATCGAATTTTTGCAGGCTGAGCACGTGGATATCCTTCGTGAGGTTTCTGGGCGTAGTGATCAAGTGCTCGATGGGAGGAGACACCCACAGTCGCAATCGAACTGTCACCCACGAACCTTCTCCCCATGTTGAGTCTCAAAGTAAAGCTCGCATCCTAGCCAACACGAAGCCTCTCCCTTCGGAAAGTCCATCCTAGCCAACACGAAGCCTCTCCCTTTGGAAAGTCCATTACAAGGGAAAAACCACCATTCCAAGATATTTCTGTGGTTGGCAAGGGGACGGATCGGTTTCCTTTTTAGTACAAGTGATTATCTGAGCTATGTCATAAAGGAGGATTGGAGTTGGGGAGGGGTCGATTTTAACCCCAAGCGGGAGAGTGTAACAATAATTTTGGTTTGGGTTTATCCTCCTAGGTATTTTGTTCATTTTTGGAAAGAAAAGATCTTGGAATTCATTGGAAACAAGGTCGGTAGGTTTATCAGATTAGAGGAGGATTGGAGCACTAAGCCAGATTGAAGATGGGCCTGGTGCAGGTGGAGGTCAACTTGAGGGAGGGCCTTCTGGAAGAAATTGAACTTGATAATGGTAGCTTTGTATGGATGCAAAGAATTGATTATTGGTGTATTCCCTTCAGGTGTTATGAATGTCACAAAGAAGGTCACACCCAGGAGCAATGCATGAATCTCTCGAAGCAACAGCCCCAGTTTAAAAAATTGTGTAAAGCAAAGGTTACCCAGTCAGATCCTTCGGACATGGGTCCGTCATAAGCAAAGGTATGCCTGGGGGCAATCCCCTCGGTAAAGGAATTGGGATCATCGAGGATGGAAGTGGAGCATGGTTTGTCTCAAGCATGCTCTCTGGAAGATCTCCCAGTAAGTCCATATTGAATCCAGCTCTCTCTCTTTCAGGGATTGAAGATTCAGTTTTTGAATCCCATCCCAATGTTTTAGTGTCGTTATCCATCTCTGTCTCCTTGCCATTGGATGAGCCTAAGCATGCTCAGTCTATCCCTAAGCCTGCTCCCATAGTGATAGAAGTCGTTGTGCTTCAAAGTAAGGGTTCACTCTTGAAGGAGACTTGTCCCAAACCATTGGAATCATGCTCTAGTAAAGGAAAAGGTAAGGGTGCATGGCTTTCAGTCCCCTTAGGAGACTCGGTGGATTCTCAACATAATATTCTGGCTAGTCCCCCTCGCATTTCAAGGTATCTTTTACACGCTCATTAGAATCCTAAAGCGGGATTGGAGTTGGGGACCCTCGGGCTCCTACTCAAAGAACAAGGGGTCGATTTTTACCCCCAGCGGGAGCCTATAACAATAATGTTGGTATGGGTTATCCTCCTAGGTATTTTTTTCATTTTTTGGCACGAAAAGATCTTGTAATTTATTAGAAACAAGGTCAATAGGTTTATCAGATTGGAGAAGGATTGGAGCACTAAGCCAGATCGAAGATGGGACTGGGTGTAGGTGGAGGTCGATTTGAGGGAGGACCTTCTAGAAGAAATTGAAATTGTTAACGGAAGCTTTGTATGGATGCAAAGAATCGATTATTGGTATATTCCCTTCATGTGTTATGGATGTCACAAAGTTTGTCACACCTTGGAGCAATGCATGAATCTCTCAAGGCAACGACCCATGTTTAAAAAAATTATGGAAAGCAAAGGTTACCCAGTCAGATCCTTTGGACATGGGTCTGCCACAAGAGAAGGTATGCTTGGGGGAAATCCCCTCGGTAAAGGAAGTGGGATCATCGAGAATGGAAGTGGAGCGTGGTCTGTCTCAAGCAGGCTCTGTGGAAGATCTCCTAGTAAGTCCATATTTAATCCATCTCTCTCTCTTTTGAGGATTGAAGATTCAGTTTTTGAAGCCCATACCAATGCTTTAGTGTCACTATTGATCTCTTCCTCCTTACCATAAGATGAGCCTAAGCATGCTCAGTCTAGCCCTAAGCCTCCTCCCCTAGTGATAGAAGTCGTTGTGCTTCAAAGTAAGGGTTCACTCTTGAAGGAGACTTGTCCCAAGCCATTGGAATCGTGCTCTAGTAAAGGAAAAGGTAAGGGTCCATGGCTTTAAGTCCCCTTAAGAGACTCAATGGATTCTCAGCAGAAGATTCTCGCTAGTCCCCCTCGCATTTCAAGGTATATTTTACACCCTCTTTAGAATCCTAAAGCGGGATTGGATTTGGGGGCCCTTGGGCTCCTGCTCAAAGAACAAGGGGTCGATTTTGACCCCCAACAGGAGCATGTTAAAATAATGTTGGTATGGGTTATCCTCCTAGGTATTTTGTTCATTTTTTGGCACGAGAAGATCTTGGAATTCGTTGGAAACAAGGTCGATAGGTTTATCAGATTAGAGAAGGTTTAGAGCACTAAGCCAGATCGAAGATGGGCATGGGTGTAGGTGGAGGTCGACTTGAGGGAGGGCCTTCTGGAAGAAATTGAACTTGTTAATGGCAGCTTTGTATGGATGCAAAGAATCGATTATTGGTGTATTCCCTCTAGGTGTTATGGATGTCACAAAGTGTTGATATTATGGTAGCTGCGGGAGGTATTTACCTCCACGTGTAAACCTGGAAAGAATAGAATATTCCAGGAAGCAAGAAGAAACCCTAACTAGTTGGCTAATAACCCTAGAAGACAAGTCGACTCAAGAGAATGACTTGTATTAGGTTATTAGCCTCCAAAAGAAAATATTATATACTAAAGAATTAGTACCCAAAATGAGAAGTCGGCTTGGGTGGTCTGCTAGAAGTACTATAAATACAGGAGGTCAATCTTCATTCTGGCCAGGATTCTCAGAACTGCAGAAGCAGCACTTATGCACACTGCAGTTGGCCAGTTTGTGCGCAAGTCTGGAGGAGAGTTGTTTTTGCAGCTGCTGCAACTAGCATATTTCGGTTTTGGCTTGGAATCTCTCTTAGTTATGGTTTGGACTCTTTGATCAGCTCTTGTCACTCTTGCTTGGTGCGTTATCCTTGGAGAAAGATGTGTCACCTTTTTTTGGCTATCTAGCCTAGGGTTTTCTTCCAGAATGATTCTTTGTTAAGGCTAAGGTGCTCGGGGGTGGCTTCGGCCTATGGTTGGGTGACAATAGTGATATTGTCTATGGTTAAACAAGCACATCCATTATATTCTAACAGGTTATAGGCCCACACCTCCTTCATTCAGTCTAACCACTGGAAAAGAGCATAGCCATAAGGATATTAAGCTTGTTGAAGAACTGTCGCTAGGGTTTCTAGCAGGAGCAATTACTAAAGCACTACTGCTAGGGTTATTAGCAAGTGCAGTTGCAGAAACCCTAACCCTCTTATTAAGGCACCTTAAGTGAAGGGATTGACCTAATTTCTGGATAGACTAGTGCACCCTAGCCTATCACATCTCCTGGTACTCTCAGCAAGCTAAGACGTCAAGTTTGAGGTTTTGGTCAAATCTAGGGTTGACCAAGTCAAGGAAACCATGACTTACTCTATGAAGTCAAAAAACAAGTTAGATGGGGCTTCTAACTTCAGAGCATGGAAGACAAGGATTGAACTCATCCTTGCCAAGAATAAAGTGTTGGATATCATGAAAGGAAAGATCGTGGAACCAGAGTTTGAAGAAGGAAAAGAGAAGGAACCGCAGAACATTGCAGTTATGGAGAAGTTCAAAGGCAGTGACATCAATGCCATGAGCATCATAGTGGACTCTATAAAAGACCACTTGATACCCTACATCTCCCATCTTGACTCATCTAATAAGATGTATGATGCCCTAATAAACCTCTTCTCAGTCAGAAACATTGGACAAGTAATGAGTATGAAGAATGAGCTATGTGACATGAAGATGAATGATGATGACAGCATAACATCATACTTTGTGAGAATCTCTTAGTTAAGAGATCAACTACAAGCTATTGAAGAGATCATTTCAGAGAAGGAATTGGTAAACATAGTACTCAATGGTCTTCCCAAGACATGGGATGCATTTGCCGCAAGCATGAAGACAAGGAAGGAGTATCCTACATTTGAAGAACTTTGGACTTGTTGTGCACAAGAAGAATCAATAATCAGTGTGAAAGAGAAACCCCAAAAGAAATACGATGATCAAGCCTTCACAGAAAAGTTCAAGAATTTCAAGAATAAAAGGAAGTTTGGCTCCAGGAAGAAACCAAATCAAGAGAAAGATATGTCAAGAATACAATGCTTCAATTGTCGAAAGTATGATCACTACAAGAATCATTGTCCCGAGTTAAAGAAAGGGAAGGAAACACACAAAGCATCAGTTGCCGAAGAAAGGGAACCCTCAAAGAAAGCCAAGCAGGACAAAACAGACTTCTTCTTCTAAGACAAGGTAACAATACTCTTCATAGTTCGTGTACATACCATGTTTTCCATACATATCTTGCATATCTATTTCTTAGAAGATAAGATGTTCAAAGAGAAACCACACCTATGGAAGATCAATAAAATAAGGACTTGCTATCACAATGACTACAAGTCAGGAAATACACATGAAAGGATGAAGTACATTAACAACCCATGGTAACAATTCATGTGGAAGCTATTACATAAGTAACAGCTGCAAGATAAGCCAAAATCAGAATCAATCTTGAAGAAACCTAGAAGAAGTAAAGACAGAAAGAAGTCAGCAATCAAGAGGAAATTGGAAAAAGATTTGTGACACTTTGTAGAAGGCAATAAGGATGCAGGCAGAAGCGTGGACTCTCCTAGATGGAGGGATCCGATTATATATTTCCAAAAGAAGAGCATGCATTCATGCATGAAGTAAGGATTAGGAGGTAGCTAATCCTAAATAATATGATCCACTAAAGATGATGAAGTATCTATCCATGTTCCCATCAATGGTAGTAACCATGAAGAGCAACATGTGTTCAGTTTGATGTTAGAAGAAATCTTCTTCAAAAAGAAGCCTTAAAGTATCCCTGGTTTTCCATCCGCATCCATGATCCTATGATGAAAGGAAGAAGTTGGAATCTTCAGGGCATGGAAACTATAAGAAACTCCATGGACCCAAGAGCTAAAGAGAAACATGAGGAAGAACATGAAGATTCCAAGAAAGAGAGAATAGCCAGAACAACCAGTCATTGTATCGAGAATCACAAGACTACCAGCCTAATCTAAACTCACTAAAATCAAACAGAGGAAATGAAATCTAAGATGAAGAACAGTGTATGGAAGACTCATGAACGTAAGCATTGCAAGATCCATAACTAGAGGTTCTCCCATATGGAGGGAGAAGACTATGATGATTGTTTGTTCCAGTAAACCAGATGTACCTCTACATGAGCCATTATATCGTCCACAATATCCATGGTTTGGAGATTACATCAGATAAATGCAAAGATTGTTCTCCAGAATAATTGAACAAATAACGTATGAAGAGCAACCTCAAGGCTTTGAGGTATACCATAAAGAGAACCTTGTATGCATATGAAAGAAGACAACTTGGTGGAGAACCTCCAATACACAACAGAAGTGTGGTGAAAAGCTTTCTATAACAGAGATATTGCATCAAAATGGTTTCTCAGAAGTCCAGGATGATGGATTGCTAATCCATGACAAACTCTCATGATGACAGAAGAATTGCCAGATGGATATGTTCCAGTTTGAGCCCTACCACGATGTTATGAGCTAGCAGGAAACAAAAGAGTTGAATTCAACTATGATATATTGTAATGATCAGAGTTATATGAAGTTGTCAGAAAACCAGTGTTCCAGAAAGACTGAAGTACATTGAGATCAAGCATTTCATTCTCCATGATGAAGTCCAGAAAAGAGAAAGTGGTTCTCCAATATATATCTCCACAGATGAGCAGATAAGCAGACATTTTGGTAAAGCCTTTGTCCAAGATGAAAGATTTTTGCATACTCAAGCTAGATCTCATGGAGACAACTTCCTTATTGAAAAAGGAAGAGATGAATCCCAGGTTGGGAGGGAGCACTGATGTGTTATTGATTTATGGACAGTCATTTTTCAGTTCAAAAAATGGTCTGGGATGAACAGATCCTTTCCAGTTCGAAAAGGTGAATGGTCCAGGTTCAGCAATCAGGGACAGGCATTCCCTAGGGCAGATTCATTCTCTCCAGGTTGCACTTTGTTTAGTGTCGGAGGAATGGTCCAAGCTCAGAAATCGGGACAATTATTCTTCCTTGCTTGAGAAGAATAGTCCAGATAGCTCATCATTGATGTTTTGCCTGCTGAGGGAAGATGCTCTTCCAAATCTCACAGATGTGAGTGGAAGAATGGCCCAGATGATTCAGTTTATATCATAGCAATGTTTTTTGTGCAGGTCGATGATATGATTGTTATGAAGATTTTATGTCTCTGGACAGTAGATCTATACTACTGTGGTGGATGTGTTCCATTGATTGTGACTATATGTCATTAATCAAGTATCTGTGTGCTACTTGGTATGGCAGTGTACCACTGGATTGTAGTTGTGTACTACTATGGATAGACATAGTTATGTTCTATTGAGTGACATTGTTCTGATTGCCTTGAAGACTATCAGTAGTGTTGGAAATGATTATCAGCTAGATGGATGATCAATGGACAAAGATTCCCCAGACGGAAAATGGTCCGGGACATTTATTCTTCCAGGACATATGTTTGGATTAGAAGAATGGTTCTTGTGTCACTCTATGGAGTGAGTGACTTATCCAGCATCATGTCTAATTACTCATATGGAGTATGGTTTCGAGAGATGATGCAGTTGATGACACTGATAGTTATGATGGTGCTCATGATCTAATCATGAGATAGCCTATACAACTGTGTTGATGCTACCGGGTGAATGGTATGTTTGTGCTCAAGACCATTACCTTCAATGCCTCCCTAGCTACGAGGGAGTGTTGATATTATGGTATTTGTGGGAAGTAATAACCCTAGAAGACAAGTCGGCTCAAGAGAATGACTTGTATCAGGTTATTAGCCTCCAAAAGAAGAAGTCGACTAAAGGAAATATTATATACTAAAGAATTAGTACCCATAATGAGAAGTCGGCCCAGGCAGTCTACCATAAGTACTATAAATACAGGAGGTCATTCTTCATTCTAGCCATGATTCTCAGAACTGCAAAAGCAGCACTTGTGTGCACTAGAGTTGGCCAGTTTGTGCGCAAGTCTGGAGGAGAGTTGTTGTTGCAGCTGCTGCAACTAGTAGATTTTGATATTGGCTTGGACTCTCTCTTGGTTATGGTTTGGACTCTCTGATCAGCTCTTATTACTCTTGCTTGGTGCGCTATCCTTGGAGAAAGATGTGCCACCTTTGTTTGGCTATCTAGCCTAGGGTTTGCTTCCGGAATGATTCTTTGTCAAGTCTAAGGTGCTTGGGGGTGGCTTCAGCCTATGGTTGGGTGACAATAGTGATATTGTCTATGGTTAAACGAGCACATCCATTATATTCTAAAAAAAAGTTGGTCACACCCCGGAGAAATGCATGAATCTCTCGAGGCAACAACCCCTCCTTAAAAAATTGTGGAAAGCAAAGGTTACCTAGTCAAATCCTTTGAACATGGGTTCGTCGTAAGAGAACGTACGCCTGGGGGAAATCCCCTCGGTAAAGGAAGTGGGATCATCGAGGATGGAAGCTGAGCGTGGTCTGGCTCAAGCAGGCTCTCTAGAAGATCTCCCAGTAATTCCATATTGAATCCAACTCTCTCTCTTTCAAGGATTGAAGATTCGGTTTTTGAAGCCCATCCCAATGCTTTAGTGTCATTATCGATATCTACCTCCTTGCCATTGGATGAGCCTAAGCATGCTCTGTCTAGCCTGAAGCCTGCTCCCCTAGTGATAGAATTTTTTGTGCTTCAAATTAAGGGTTCACTCTTGAAGGACACTTGTCCCAATCCATTGGAATCATGCTCTAGTAAAGTAAAAGGTAAGGGTACATGCCTTTCAGTCCCCTTAGGATACTCAGTGGATTCTTAGCAGAATATTCTGGCTAGTCCCCCTCGCATTTCAAGGTATCTTTTACACCCTTTTTAGAATCATAAGGTAGAAAAGGCTATCGAATGTGGATTAGCAATGGAGAAGACTCAAGAGTCATAGGTGGGAATAAAATCTCACCTCTCGTTGTCCCAATTACAACCTAAATGATACATTAGAAGCAACAAACATGCTACCATTCCCTAGGCCCTTAGAATAGGTAAGCATGTAATAAGAGTACATCAGGATTTGCATGTCCTATAAGGTGCATAGGGTTGGGGGTCCCCCTACAATTTTATCCCTCAAAAGGCTTGTCAAAGACTTTGCTCCAAATGTAATTTTGTTACAAAAAGCAATGTGCATAGGCTCCAAAGTAGTGGAGTCCCTTTCATCATGGTTGAAGGACTAGTCCTTTTATGCCTTAGATTCGAACAATATCTCTGGTGGGATCCTAACATCCTGGAGCCCAAATCTTAAATCTCTTTCATCTTCTCTCTTGAACTCTAGTATCCAGGTGGAATTGGAAGTGCAGGATTTGGCCTCTTCGTTCAAAGTGATAAATCTTTATGGCCTATATATTGATAAAAGGATCTTTTGGGAGGGTTTGGCCTATTCCTGGGTTTTTTCAAGGCCCAATATCATCCTAGGTGGGATCTAAATCTTACTCTCTCCCTAAGGGAAGTCTGGGGAGCTCATCTATGAAGAGACCCCTTAGAATCATTCTTTACTCATATTTTTGAAGCACAACATCTAGTTGACCCAGAACCTTCAAAGTTCTCTCCTACTTGAAGGAATGGCGAGAAAGGTGAGGGGGAGGTCTCTAAATACCTAGATATATTTATGATATTAGATTCCCTTATGGACAACCCCTGGAAAAAAAGGAGCGTAAACCCTATGCTCCTTTGAAATTCAACCATAGTTGGTTTCTTGAGGAAGAATATAGATCATTGGTCTCGTCAGTCTAGTCTCACCTACAAGAAGGAACAGGCTCAACATTCATCCAACAATTCTATGATAATTTGGTGAAAGTTAAAAATGTCATGAAGGGGTGGGTTGAGTCCTATAAGAAGCACTCCCAATCTCTCCTCGAGGATACTGGACTTAAGATAAGTGCCCTTTTTGAAGCCAACGATTCGAGTATTTTCTCAGACAAGGAGGCTACCTCTCTGAATTTGTTATTATACCAAAGGCAAGACCTCTTGGCCAAGGAGGAGGCTAGTTGGAGTTTAAAAAGAAAATTTGTATGGCTTGCGGTGGGTGATAGAATACAAATTTTTTCACAAGTATGTTAATTACCATAAAATATTAAATAACATATAGGAGGTGGCTAATCAGGAAGGAATTATTGTTAATTCATTTGAGGAGAAGGATAAAGCTAGTTGAATTCATTTCAGTTCATTGTTCAAAGAACCAGTGGGGTGTCCTATTGAAGAAATGTTGAGGGTTCTTGGGTTGTTTCTGAGGGTATTTATGGAAGACATGAACATTGCATTGGAAGATAAGGTTTTGGAGGATGAATTACTCTTAACTCTTAACTCCATGAAGAAATGAAAGAGCCCTAGTACTGGCAGTTTCACGATTGAATTTTATCTGGGGTTTTACAAGCTCTTAAAAGAGTGATCTCCTGAATGTGGTTTAGGAATCCAAGTTGTGTGGAAAATTTGTGTGCTCCATGAACTCCACATTTCTGGCCCTTATCCCTAAAAAAATAAGATGTAGTCTTTTTTTAACATTATAGACCCATCTCTTGATGTAGCTTTGTTTATAAGGTCATCTCCAAAATTATAACTAATAGGCTTAAGACTATCTTAAATGAGTTAATCTCGGAGGAAAAAATTGGGTTCATGTTCAAGCGCCAAATCCATGACGCAGTGGATCTTGCCCAAGAGGCATTGCATTCTACAAAAAAAATCTAAAATTCCTTCGGTTCTTAAGCTAGATTTGTCCAAATGGGCATGAATCTTGTCTCTATTAACTCGATATTCGGTTGTGTTCAATCTGTTAGCTCTCCAAGAAACTCTTTGGGGTTGTAAACCAAAGATGCTTGGTAACTTATAAAATGAATGGATTTATGCCTAAGTAATGAATGGATCAATGGGATAACTGAAATACAACAATGTATCCAGACTACTAACAATAATCAAATAAGCCAGTGCTCTCAAGGACTGATAATCAGATAAATAGCTTAAAAATGGGTGAAGAAACCAATGTTTATAAACCGGATACTAAGTGATGGGTTTAATAAACAATGAAAGCAACTAACATTCAAATTTGTGAACTGAACAATGAGATGAAAGTCATATGACAACTTGAATGACAGTACAGAAGATGAGAGGAATCTGACATCAATAAACAGAGAAAATTGTGATCTATATTATCATGAAAGTCTATTACAAAGAGTGTAATTTCTGCATCCAGAATCGAACCCTTAGTTCCTCTTCTATTTTCAGCTTTATAGCTTTTACAATGCATTATCTAGATCCTAAAAGAATGGATCTGATTTACTAAAAACAGAAAGTCAAACTATATTTTCAAGAAATAAGGAAAGATCCTCAAAATGAGGTCAATCCCACATATGATGGTATTCAGAGGTAGTAGAGTCCTGATGCAGTGCAGATTAGCCTCCCAAGGTTGTTTGATGACTCTTCCAAAAGATAGAATTCGAATTTGTTGAGTTGAGCAAAAACCGTATATTTTTGCCTTTGAAAAATGTACCAAACTTGATTAAAACACCTCTTCTTTGCTTTATCCATCAAAGTAACCATTGGATCTGAATTGATAATTCACCACTTGTCTATTCCAAGAGGTTTCATCTCATTCTGATTCGAAAATTCTTGATCTAGGCGAAATTTCAAGTATTCTGGTCATTACAGGCTTTCGGTGGTTAAGAGGGTCAAATTTAAGCCTCTTAACCACCGAAAGCACTGCTTTTCGGTGGTTAAGAGGGGAGAAATTTAAGCCTCTTAACCACCAAAATCCTGTAGCTTTCAAAAACGGATCTGCGGCAAATAGATTTGCTTGAGAATCGCAACCGCTTGGATTTTCTTCGATTTAGATGACAAATGGCTCCATAATCAGCAATTAAACTCGAATTTCACTTGGCAACCCTTAAAAATCATGGGATTATGATCTTTTGAGTGTGAGTTGGCATGAGGAAATCACGGGATCGTGATAAAAAAAAAATGATTTTCGGATCAAATTGATTATTAATAAATCCAGTTGCAATTCGAATTTGAAACAGAAATCAAACGAAATCACCATGATTATTTGTCTTTGTGGTTGAAAATAACAAAGACCCATGTGGAAAATCAATTCTGTTATCCCAAATCATATATGAATTTGTGTGCCTCACCAAGCTTTGATGAAGAATTGACAGATGGAGATTCGGAGGACAATCTGGAATCAAAACTTCTGGAACTTCTTCTACAGGCTTGACATTCAAATATAATTTACCTTGAACAGTTAAACCTTCACAGGAATTTGTTCCATGTGAAGAACTCTCCATTTGATGAAATGTTTGTCAAGAATCGTGCTACTAACTCCTTGTATAACTAACTGTATATCTTGATCACTTGATTCCCCAAGAGGAAAGCAACTTGAACTGTTAAGGTGAAATACATAAGCACAATAAACAGAAGCCTGGGCAATCTGTAAAAAACATTGATCTTGCGGGGAACTTTTGACTGCCTTCCCAAGCTCTAAATCCAGTTCTGATTGCACCATTGGAAATATTATGATCTGTAGATGTCAATCGACCATTTGAACATGCGAAATGGACATTCCAAGGCTAAGAAAAATGATTTTTCCCAGAGGCAGTTTTTAATGGAAATTCTATACTTTCGGTGGTTAACTGTACTCGGATTTAAGCACCTTATCCACCGAAAGTTCTTCTTTTCGGTGGTTAATGAGCACGCACAGGCTCGCCTAAACCACCGAAAACAGAAACTTTTCCAAAAATCAAAATTGACAAAATTCAATTACTTGCATGAATGCAAATGACCCCAGGGCTTCTTAGACTGTAGTTTGACTCGAAATAAGGCTTGAGAACTCGGGTTTGGCTTGGGTCTTTATATATCACTGTGCACTTTGACTTTGTATTGAACACACTTGATGTGCAGACCTAGAACTTGGCATATATGAACATATATATTTCTTTGTCCATAATATGAGATATAAAACATAAAAATAAAACATTTTTTTTGTTTTATAATCTTTATAACATAGACTAAAGAAAAATGAATGACATTATTTGTATCATGTATTTTAGGTCCGGAGGCATAGAAACAAAGGATTTGTGAACAGAGTAATCAAATAGGAGCTTAATGAGCACTATGAAGGTTAAGATACTAGCCAAGAGTATGAAGAAAACGATAAATGAAATAAAGAGTGATAGAAATTCTCATCAAAATACCAGTGCGTATTTGATCGCTAACACAATCAACCTCCTTTGTGGTCCTTATCAATAGATACCCATATAGGTTCTTCCGTGATTCGTGTGGGCTTAGACATGGATTCCCTTTATGTCCCTTCCTTTTCTTTCTTGTGCTTGAAGATCTTAGAAAGCTATGTTCAATGCCAAAAACAAAGGCAAGCTTAAAGGGTTTAAAATTGCTTCTTCAGAAATCATTTCTCACATTCTTTTCATTGATTATATCCTTCTATTTGGTGCAGGGTCTCTCCAAGAGTTTCAACGCTTAAAAATATTTTTTGACCTTTATTGTCGGGCTACAAGAATGGAAATTAATTGGACAAAGTCATGCATTCACTACTTCTTCCCTTGAGAGGATTTGATTCCCCTTTTAGAGACTGCACTCCCCTTTCCGAGGAAGAGTTTTGATGAGGGATTCAAATACATGGGATTCCTTTTGGATCCAAATATTCATTATTGTTAATCAATAACATAACACCAATTAATGTGAAAGAGGCAAGAAATGTGATACAAAAAATATTCTCCAACGTAACCCTTGAGGAACATCGCAATGCAACATAACCCTTGATGAAATTCGATATTAATATGTTTAATGACCACCTAATAATGAATTAATTTGTTTGTTTTAGAATTAATCTTTCTTAAATCGTCATAGTTTTCATGACTTAGTAGGTTAGGAATGTCTATAGTGTTACAAATATTATGAAATTGAGATTTAATGTGGGCATAAGTAGGGCATTCTAAGAGTCTCTTAATTTGTTTTTATATTCCATCATCATCATCAATATATATAATGATTTTCTTTAATTTTTATATATCGAGCACCACAACACATGCACTTAGTGCATGGTTCTTTTTTGTTTTCTCCTTCCACATAAATTGAACCATAGTTCATGATATTACATAGACACCCAAAAACATGATGTAGTATATCCCACATATTGGTTATTGTTAATCATGGATGTAACTCTAATCAATGTGAAGAAGGCGAGAAATATGTTTCAAGAAAAATTATCTTACATAACACTTCAAGAACGCCGCAATGTGACATCACCATTGATGAAAGTTGCAATGTAACTTAACCATTGTGAAGCAAGAGTCAACAATAATGAAACGTAGTAAAAAAAAAATCAACCATGGTCAAACCATTTCTACATGATCTACTATAGTTAACAATAAATACTTTTTATTTTTCTTAAAAATCTAATATCAAATTTTGGGACATAACCATTCTCAAATCCCCCTTTATTACACTTCACTTAAAATCCCTCTAAATATAATTTATAACAAAAAAAATGACACCTAAACTAGACACTTTAGGTAGGAGTTAATGTTGAATTGAGAACATGGTACCTGAATGAACAAAATTTTTTGGATGTTCTTAAGAGTCAACTTACATCGACCCTTGATTAATGTCGCAATGCAGCGTAAGAATTGGAGAGCATAGAAATTTGACATGAGTCAACCAAGATGAATGTACCAATTTGAAATAACCATTGAGGAATGTCAACCATGGTCAATCCAATTCAACCAAATTCGATGCGACATTACCCTTGATGAGCATTGGAATGCAACAATCGTTAAGAAACATAGAAATTCCACATAAACTTACCAAGATGAATCTCACTTAACCATTGAGGAACATTGTAATCCAACATAACCCATGACAATTTCCACAATGCGACAAAACCTTGATGAATGTCACAATGTCATGTCACATTTGATGAAAGTTGCAATGCAACATAATTATTAAGGAATGTAGCAAGTTGACATAAGTCAATCAAGATGAATATTTCAATGGATATAACCATATTATAAACCTCCTAGTGTTACAGTTTAACATAATGTTGAAATCAACCATAATATTGAACATGGTCAACCATAGTCAAACATGGTCAAATCATAGTCAAACATGGTTCGAAATATTCTACCATGGTCAAATCATGACTACATGGTCTATTATAGTTAATAATAATCAACTATTATCATCCATAATCATCCATGGCCAACTATACTCAACTAAAGTAGACCATGAACGTCATGATGCAACATAACCATCTAGGAACATTGCAATTTAACATAAGTCAGCCAAGATGAATGTCACATTTGACATAACCATTGAAGAATGTCAGCTATGGCCAACCAAATTCAACCAAAATCAATGCAACATAACCCCTGATGAACATTGGAATGTAACATAATCATCAAGGGACATGGCAATTATGTATGAATTCATATTCCAAATCATTATTTTACTTCATTCTATTTATAATTTATTCTTATGTTTATTTAGACCTTTTATATATGTTTTAAAGGATTTTAGTTTTTTTTTTTCTTATAAATGTAATATCAAATTTTGGGACATAATTATTAAGTAATATAATAATTTGACATAAAGTTAGCCAAGATGAATGTCACAATATGACATAACCATTAAGGAATGTCATAATCCAACATAACCCTTAATGAACGTCACAATGCGACAGAACCCTTGATGAATGTTGCAATGACCATTAAGGAATGTCATAATCCAACATAACCCTTAATGAACGTCACAATGCAACAGAACCTTTGATGAAAGTCCCAATGTGACATCATATTTGATCAACACCACAATGCAACATAACCATTGAGGAGAATTGCAATCCAATATAACCATTGTCCACCATATCCAACATGTTGGGATCATCCCTATGGGTGTAATGGGCAACCGAAGGATCCATAGTATATTAATAATTGTGGAGGTTATTCAATGTAAGGTGGACTAGGCCAATTATGCTTATTATTATTAACCAAGGCCCGCAATGGTAGTTAGTATTGAATAAATGTAATGGGGTCTCATTATATAAGGTCCACTATGTAGTTAGGAGGTTGTTATGGTTAGGGTTCTCTTGTTAGTTATAAAGAAGGATGGAGTCATCCTTATGAGGGGTGTGGAGTTTATTATATTTGGATTTTAGCTCATTGAGAGGTCACCCAACCTTAAGAGGCAAGTGAACATGAGTGGATTACTTTTGTAAACTTACCACATGACCAAGAAGGATTTTTTATGGGAAGGTCTTAAAATCAATGTTCAAAATTTTGTGGCTAAATGTGTGGTTTACCAACATTAAGGGAGAGACAATCAAGACCCAAAATCTCCTACAACCATTAGACATACCAAGTCAAGATTGGGAAGAGGTTTTCATGATATGTTATTACAAGTCTACCCAAGTCCAAAGGAAAGAATGTCATCATGGTTGATCTGAAATATCCTTAGATCATTTTTAATCTTTCAATACATATGAAACATCTACTTGGCATTGGAAATGAAATGATCGCTTGACTATATGCAAATTACATGTGAAGTACTTATCTAACCAAATCCACTTTAATGATAAATAAGTTGCAAATAATTGAGATTGAAATGAACAACAATGATGAAAATAACATACACAAGTTGGATAACGGAGTTCACCCAATTTGGTCTACCTCTCTAGGTCCACTTCCAATAGAGACCTTCTTTTGTTAATGCTCAAATGCTTTTGTTTTACAATTACCTTTTTACATGTTTCTCAAATGCAGAAAGGGAGTGCACCATTTGATTCCTTGCGAAAAATCGTGCAAAATGAGTATAAAATTCTTGAAATTTCGTCAAGGTACCCCTCAGAACACTTTACGGTGTAGCCTCATAACTTAGGTACTCTCAGGCATGAATTACGAGACTAAAATCTGCATTAATGTGTCTCTGTGTAACCTCAGTCTGTGCACCCATTAAATATGGCGAGGGCCCCTAATTGTCCTCTGAATTTCATGGCAAACAATTCATAAAAATTGGTTGGCTTGTTTAAACAAACCATATACATAGCTTGTTGGTTAAGACGTGGAGTTTATATATGGTAAGTCGAGGTTCGAGCCTTAATGACTACCATATATTCTTGCATTTTGTGTGTGTGTGTGTAGCTTTAAACCACGTGCGATGGCATATTTCCTTTAGCCCTTAGCAAAATGTGGTGTTGGTTACATGGTATAGTATACAAACCAAGGGCCAAGGGTCGAGGGATTAGGCCCTTGGCCCTTTTCCACCCATTCAAATTCTATTACAAAATTAAATATAATTTGCACCATTCATATGTTAAGTAACAAGTTATGGCGCAATGGTAATGGGGGATTTGTTAGACCTTTGGGAGATTATGGAGGTCACAGGTTTGACCCTTGTCAACTCCATAATTTTAATCAACCTTAACCATTATAGGCCAATGGTAGGTCTCCATGTGGTGACCTCTCATTGGCTTAACCTTACCACTTCTCAACATGTGATTGGTCCAACTCGATTGTACCTTGCCCAGAAAGTTGCCAACTCATCTACCCAGTCAACATATGGTCAGCCCGCATTGCACATTGGGGTGTGGCCACATCATTTGTATGGTCATTCCACATGTCACCCTTGTAGTGGTGACACGTGTCACCTTTTACCCCTTTGAATTTTGACTTTGACCTATTTGACTTGAACTTTGACCACTCATAACTTTTGCATACAAACTCCATTTGAGGAGAAATTTGTGTCATTGGAAAGTTATCGTCAAGCTCTACGCATTGATGGCATTTTTGAGAGAATTTGGGATGGAATAAATTTGAGCATTTTTGAACCATTCTAGACCTTTGTGGATGTTTTGGATCCTCCTGGACCTCTATGAGCATTCCTAGATCCTCCTAGATCAATGGTAGTGGTGGATTAACTCACAAAGTACGCCCATTTTTTCTCTTTTTCTTGTCCTTTTAAATCAATAAAGTAGGCTCAGCATTCATGGAAATAGTTTAGAAACTAAATGCCATCCCCAAGATTATTGTAAGTGATAGAAATCCAATTTTCGCTTAATTTTTGGATTAAATTATTTTCTTGTTTGGGTATTGAATTGGCTCACAACTCCTCTTACCATTCTCAATCTAATGGAGAAAGTAAGATTGTGAATAAATTTCTATAAGGGTGTCCTTGTTTCTTTATATATGATAAATATACATAATGAATCAAGTGGTTTACCTTGTTATAATTGTGGTACAACTTGTCCTTACATACTTCATCAAAAATGTCCCCATTATGGAACTTTATGGCTATCATCCTCCATCCATCACATCACCCTTGAGAGGGAAAGTAAAGGTCCAAGTACTAGAGGAGCACATAGAGCACCAATACGAGGTTCTCCAACTATTGAAGGACAACTTGGCTGTAGCATAAACTAGGATGAAACAACAAGAAGATCAACATCATAGTGAAAAGGAATATGAAGTAGAGGATTGGATATTTTTTAGGCTACAACCATACAAACAAATGTCCCCCCCCCCCCA
>CBVK0101465674.1:0-17562 GCA_900067695.1 Picea abies | reverse complement strand
CCAAAAAAAAGGATAATAAATTAGCACCCAAGTACTATGATCCCTATAAGGTGTTGTAAAGGATTGGAAGTATGGATTACAAATTGGAGTTACCTCCATCTTCATGTGTACATCCAGTCTTCCATGTTTCTTTCTTAAAGAAGGTACTCAGTGATAAGATCCTGGTTTAGACTATTTTACTAGAGATTAATGAAGAAGGAAAAATCATAAACTAGAAACAATCCTTGGAACAAGGATTAAGAAACTACGAAGATGATAAATTACTAAGTACCTCATCAAGTAAAAAAAACTACCAGTAGAAGAGGGGATATGGGAAAAGGAGTTATTCATGCAAAAACATCCACAACTAATCAAGTGTTGAAGGAAACAATTGTTTGAAGGGGAAGGTCATGTTAAGCCCTAGATATTGAGTTACTATGTTAAGGCACTTATGTCACATCATGCTCACTTTATCTCCTATTTATAATAAAGGAGATTCATTTGTATAGGAATCTCATCTTGTACATTTGTTATATTGTAAAATGAAGTTTCATCCTCAAAGAGGCTTATCATTCATTCTTCTATCTAATTCTCAAGAAATGGAGTTACTTCTCTTTTTATTTTCAATATATTTGGGAATTTGTTGCCTAACATACCACATAAGAGGGGAATGGAGCATGAGATATAGTTGTTGTCTAAATCCCCATTGCAAAACATTGGGCTATAGAAATAGTCCATCCTATAAGTAGATGAAGTGAAGAACTAAGTTGCAGTAATTATTGGAACAGGGAGTAATTCAACCAAGTATCTCACCTTGTGGGTCACCTATCATCATAGTAGCCAATAATTATGGGACTTGGAGAATGTATATAAATTATAGAGCTTTGAATAATATCACCCTCAAGAATCAATACCCTCTTCCAGGATCGATGACTTGTTAGATCGGTTGCAGCATGCCAAGTACTTCACCAAGTTGGATCTCAAATCAAGATACCACCATATGTTAGAGACTCTAAAAAATAATCAAGTGCTACAAAACCTTAATAAATGTGAATTTTCTCAGCAATCATTGGTGTATTTGGTGCATGTGATTAGTGGAGCGGAAATCAAGATAGATCCCATGAAGATGGAGGCCATTCTTAAGTAGCCAACTCTTATTAATGTCACTAAAGATAGAAGATTTTTTGGGGCAGCATAGTACCTACATAATTTTATAGCATCCTTTTTCAATTGTAGCTACACCACTCCATGCCATAACAACCATTGGTAAGAGTTTCCAACGAGGAAATAATTAGCAAAAATATTTTGAAGAGTTGAAATGAAATATCAGTCAAGCACTAGGTATTTCATTTCTTGATTTGGAAAATCCATTCAAAGTGGAGATGGATGCTTCTAAAGTGGATATGTTATGGGAACATCCTTTATTTAGGGAGGTAAGTTGGTATGCTATCATTCTAAAATGTTCTATGGTGGAGTCGTGAACTACCCTGCATATGACAAGGAACTCTTTGCTTTGATTCAAGCTATTAAAAAATGGAAGCATTATTCGATGAGAAAAGAGACCATCATCCACATTGATTGCTAGCCATTTTAGTATTTACAGGCCCAAGGTAATCTTTAGCAAACCAGACACTACAAGTAGATGGATTTTTTACAATAATTTCATCTAATCATCAAATATAAGAAGGGCATCACTAATAAGTTGGTATACATGCTTTCAAGGCTACCCACATCTAAGATCATAACCTTAGGAACTATTCTACACATGGATCATTTCACCCATGATGCACACAAAGAGGCATACATAGAAGATGAGGACTTTAAAGAGGTGCTTCGGCAAATGCAAGGCTAAGCACATGTAGAAGAAGGTGACAATAAGGCTAGTTATCATCTCCAAGATGGGTTTCTCTACAAGCTAGACAAACTCTATGTTCCTATAGGTGAAATATTGTAGCTTATCAAAGAGGCTCACACCTCCAAATTTGCAAGGAATTTTGGTGTTGGGAAGGCAATTGCCAACTTATAAAGGCATGTGTATTGGCCTAGAATGCAAGAAGATGTAGTAGATCCATTTATTAGAGAACCAACAGGCCTAGGAACATAAAGCAAGGGTTATATCATCCCTTAGTTGTACCTACTAGACCATGGGAAACCATATCCATGGATTTCATTGGTGATTTTCCAAGAACAGGGAAGGGACGTGACTATTTGTTTGTGGTAGTTGACAAGTTAAGCAAGGTGGTTATTCTCGTGCATTATAAAAAGACCATCAAGGGACAAGATGCAACAAGCTTGATATTTGAAAAGGTTTGGGTTCAGTTTGAGATACCAAGGAGCATCATCTCAGATAGAGATATTGGATTTCTCAATGTCTTTCGGACTACACTTTAGGAGAAGATGGACGCCAAGTGTAGATTTTAACCTTGTATAATAAATTACTACAAATGGATTCTTAATAACAAATAGAAAATATACAATGGCACACACAAATTACACATATATTTTA
Source organism: Picea abies (assembly GCA_900067695.1). Lineage (NCBI taxonomy): Eukaryota > Viridiplantae > Streptophyta > Pinopsida > Pinales > Pinaceae > Picea > Picea abies. Next base: position 15,077 of record CBVK0101465674.1, on the reverse strand, counting down.
CCCTGGAAACCCAAACCAGGAAAACCAACACCCTATTTAGAGCCACACCTATAATCATTTCCATCCTCTTCATTGTTTATGATACAATATATGTAGGATCCTGCGGCATCCAAAACCCCTAATCCATTTACATGTATTAGTCAAAAACCCTAATTCCTTAACCAAAATTATAAAACCATGGGTTGAAAAGACATGCACCACAAAATCACCAAAGTTGAAAAATTGCCCCCACCAAAGGTGAAAAAACATCCAAACAATTGGCGAATAAACCCATCATGGGGGACTACGGTCATGCAAAGAATATAACACATACCCAACATTCTCCCACTTGTTGTTTTCTTTGCAAACAGGGGTCACAGGCTTTCATGATCAACAATCCAGGGCATAAATGCTCATTTATCCTCTACACCAAGAGAACTTCTCATTACTCACAGATTTTTTTAATGAATCTGCAACATTTTCCAAAGTGTACACCTTCAACAACAACATCTTCTTGTCTTCAACCATGTCTCTCACAAAGTGACACTAAACATCAATATGTTTTGTATTTGAATGATAAGTACGGTTCTTATCCAAGAATATTTCACTTTGACTGTCACAATTTATCCTTACATATTGATGTAAAAACCCAATTCATGAACACAATCTCTATAACCATATTGCTTCCATGCTTGCATGAGTGGCTGCGATGCATTTGGATTATGTAGTTGAGAGTGCCACTACATACTCTTTTTTTCTCATCCAACTAATTACTCCTTTAAAAAGATTAAACACATACCCACTTGTAGATCTTCTACAATCCAAATGTCCAACACAGTTTGCATCAACAAAGACATGTATTTCCAAAACTTAGTCCAATCATGGTCTTCCTTGGTAGCACAATCCATCTGTAGTAGTGCCACGCAAATACCTGAAAACCCTCTTTATTGTTGTCCAATACTCCTTACCTGGTTTTGACATATACCTGCTCAAAACTCCCACTGCATGTGCAATGTCTGGTCTACTACATATCATTGCATACATCAAAATTCCAACTAAACTGACATGCAAAACACAGGACATGTCCTCTTCCTCTTCATGTGTCTTCAGACACTAATATGCAGATAACTTTACACCTATAGGAATAGGAACCTTGATCGGTCTACATCCCTTCATATTAAACCTCTTCAATATTTCCTCTGATTTAACCAGAGTTTCCTATTTACTCGATCTCTTTTAATTTCCATGCCCAAAATGAAATTTGTAGCACCAATGTCCTTCATGTCAAATTTAGAGAACGATTGAGTTTTCACATCCTCGATAATCTCCTTGTCATTTCCTATCAACAACATACCATCCACATACAAGACCAAATAAATAATACAATCACTAATTAATTTGAAACGCACACAGTGATCGGATTTTCTCCTTGTGAAGCCAAGTCTCAACATATAAGTATCAACTTTTTTATACCACATCCTTGGTGATTGCTTTAACCCATATAAGAAATTTTCCAACCTGCATACCATCTCTTGATTTCCCTACACAGCAAATCCTTATGGCTACTTCATGTAGATTTCTTCTTCCAAATCCAAATCCCCATGTAGGAATGTTGTCTTTACATCCATTTAGTCTACTTCAAAATCAAAAGCAGCAACAACATATAAAATAAATCTAATAGAAGTTAGCTTGGAAACAGGAGAAAAATTTCACCAAAGTCAATTCCCTCTACCTGGGAATAATCTTTTTCTACTAACTGAGATTTGTATTTCTCCACTTTGCCTTTTGCATTCAAATTCTTCTTAAACAACCATTTGTTTCCAATGGGATTTCTTCCAATCGACAACTCCACTACATTCCAAGCCTCATTCTTGTCCAAGGCTACCATTTCTTCAACCATGGCCTTTTTCTAGAGCTTTCCATCTTCTGAATCCACTGCCTCCCTAACCGTTCTAGGGTCATCATCAGTAATAAACAAAGAAAAATTTGAATGGAAATCAGGTGGAGTATACCTTTATGGTTTCATTCTTTCCCAAACTAATCTCCTCAATATTGGAGTATGAAGCTTGTCTTCTTCTGAGTCCTATTCTTTTGTAGAGTTTGATTCATTATCCTTCAATTCAAACTCTATTTTCTCTGGTTCTTCCTTCCTGGGTAGGATTTCATATTTAGCATCTTTGATTTCTCTAAATACCACATCTTGAATATACACTACCTTCTTAGTTTCTTGGTTCCAGAGCTTATGACCTTTCAAACCATATTTATAGCTAATAAAGATGCACTTTTCATCCTTGTATCCAACTTACTCATGTTTTCCTTTGGAACGTGAACATAGGCATCACATCCAAATACCCTAAGATGTGTAAGAGAGGGTTTCTTACCAGTCCATACCTCAGGTGGAGTCTTGTCAATCAGTGTTGATGAGGGTGATCAATTGACTAGGTAACAAGAAATACCCACTGCCTTTGCCCAGAATTTTTGTCCTAACCCGACACCACTGAGCATGCTCCTTAATTTTTCCATGAGCATCATGTTCATCCTTTCTACAACTCCATTATGTTGAGGTGTGTACAGAGTAGTATTCTGCCTTTCTATATCGCACTTCTTACAGAATTCTTCGAATTCATTTTCACTAAATTCTCCACCATTATCTATCCTCGGCACCTTAATTATCTTCTCTGTCTGATTCTCCACAAGAGCCTTAAACTCTTTGAATTTTTCAAAGACTTCATATTTCTTCCTGAGGAAATAAATCCATGTATTCCTCGAGAATTCATTTATAAATGAGACATAGTACACAGAATTTCCTAGTGATGGAACTGACATAGGTCCAAACACATCATTGTGCACCAATTGTAAAATTTCCTCTACCTGCGTAGTACCAGAGGAAAATATTACACATATTTTTTCCCATATAAATAATCTTCACATAAATCAAAATCCAAAGAGCAATTTTCCATACCTTCAACCATACATTTACCATGTAGTACTCAAAGGCCCTTCTCTCTGATATGACACAGTCTTTGATTCCACAACATAGTCTTTTATCCAATAGAAGTTTTTTCTTCTTAAGATCCAATCTCATAAAAAACATAACTATTTCATGCTTCACTAATAGTGCTTCCATGCAGCTTATATAGAGTTCAAAACCAAACTCCCTTCATCAACACCATTTCTCCTAGAACCATCCTGCAGGTTCACTTTTCAAACATTGTTTTTACACCTGCATCATCCATTTTGCTCACAAAAAAAAAAAATTCTAGCTAATCCTGGGAGTGTTCTAATCCTTCCATCCATGAGATTCAACTTGACTTTTCCTAGTCCTATGATTTTGGTTGTTAATTCATCACCTAGGAAAACATCACCTTCATCATACATTTCATATTCAAACAACCACTCCCTGTGGGGAGTCATATGAAAGGATGCACTAGATTCAACCAGTCGTGCCTCATGATCTGCATGTGTGCTTGAAGAAGCCAAGTACCCATCTCCTCCTTCATCTATAGATGTTTTTCTTATGTAGAAGGGGCATCATTAGATCCATTCCCTCTCCCAACATTTTTAGTTCTACATTGTTTCTTGTAATGTCGTTCTTTTCTACATATCTAGCATACCTTTACAAATTTTATGGGAGATTTAGATCTTCCCCTAGATTTAGACCTCCCACTTGAGGACTTAGATCTATTTCTTTCCTAGGAGTGTCCTCTTGAAAATAATGCATATGTGCTCTTTCCATCCATGTTTTTCCACCTCATCTTCTCCAACAATAAGGATGAGACCACATCATCGAAGCTTAAAGTAGTTGTGTTACTATCTATGGCCACAACCAAATTGTCCTGTGATTCTGGTAAAGATAAAAATAAAATGATACACTTGTCTTCATCATAAATCTTAATATCAACAAACAATAAATAACTTGCCACAATATTGAAGGCATTTAGATGCTTTGTCACTGAGTCTCCATATTTCATCCTTAGGTTGTACAACTTCTTCCACAGGAACAATTTGTTTACCATGGACTTAGACTGAGACAAAGCCTTTAACTTATCCCATAATGCCTTGGATGTAGCTTTCCTTGTGACATTTAGTCATACTAAATCTAAGAGACACAACTGAATTATGCTCTTTGCCTTCTGATCCAACTTTTCCCAGTCTTTTGTTGACATTCATGTAGGTGCAATATTTGGATCCACAATGATCCATTGATCTTTGTCCACCGACAGATCTTCCATCTTGAGCTTCCATGGCTCAAAACAATTCCCAATAAATTTCTTGATCTACATTTTTGAAGTGCTCGCCATTTATTTTCATCGCAAGAATCGATATCACAGATTTCCCACTATAACAAGGTTTATGACAGACCCAATCCAAACCCCTTACCACAAAGGCGTCCCCCTAAAGCCAATACCTTCTCTAATACCAAATGTAGATTTTAACCTTGTATAATAAATTACTGCAAATTGATTCTTAATAAAAATTAGAAAAGATACAATGACACACACACACACACATTACACATATTTTACCCTAGAAATCCAAACCGGGAAAACCAACAACCTATTTAGAGCCACACCTCTAATTCTTTATCCATCCTCTTCATTGTTAACAATACAATATATATATGATCCCACGGCATCCAAAAACCCTAATCCATTGAACCAGATTAGTCAACGACCCTAATTCCTTAGCTAGAATTAGAAAACCATGGGTTGAAACACCATGCACCACAAAATCGCCAAAGGAGAAAAACCACCCCCGCCAAAGGTGAAAAATCATTCAAACAATTGGTGAATAAACCACCCCCCCCAAAAAAAAAAAAAAAAAANNCCCCCCCAAAAAAAAAAAAAAAAAACTATTAGGGGGACCTACAGTGGTGCAAACAATATAACACATACCCGACACCAAGTTGAATAAATCAATATATTTCCATCCATAGACAAATCGATAGAAAAAAGTGGTGAATAGGACTATGGTAATTTAGCTTTTGAGGCAATACAATTAGAAGCAACCAAGGACTTGAGATGAAAATTTGATTTATATTTATCACTCTTATAACAAAGTAATCCACACTTCTACCAATAAGTCCCCTTTTGAAACTTGTTTTCAGTATTTGACACCTTCTCCATTAGAAGTTGTATATGGACATCAAGTAGGAGTGAGGAAAGATATGAAGCATTGAAGGTTGAAAAAATTATTGATAATATCAAGAAGATAAATTTGCAAGTGCAAGAGACATTGAAGAAGTAAAACGAAAAATACAAGGCACATCAAGATCAACAAAGAATTGAAAAAACATTCAAGGTGGGAGAGAGAGTTGGGTTGTATATGAACAAAGAAAGGCTACAAGGTCCTGGTAAGAAGATCGAGGTTATATGGTATTGTCCTTTTGAAGTATTGGAGAAGGTGGGTGATAATGCCTATAGACTCAATCTACCCACATATATGTGCATTTACTCCATAGTGAATGTGGAAAATATGAAACTCTATGAGATTTCCATGTTGTACCAAGAAATTGATGAAAAAGTCTTACTTATCATAGAGGAATTAGCACCAAAAACTCAAGAAAAGTTAGCAAAAGACACAGTTTTACAAAAGAAGTCTAGAACAACCAAATAGGGACAACATGAACTCTGGCAGGTTGGGTTGAAAGGACAACTTCCAAGAAAGGCCAAGTGGTACTACAGGGAGAAGGTACAGGAAAAATCTCCCCACCTCCTTTAGTAAATGTTTTTGGGGTCCAAAATCCTCCCTAAATGGAGTGGCATGATCTAAAATGGATCATTATATAATTTTTCATCTATTTTGGTACTTTTGGGTGGAAAAATTGGAGCTATTGGCTTTTATGGCCCATTTTAGTGTTGGAGATACTTCACACACACCTAGGATTTATTTTTCCTAAGGTTTTCTCTATGTTTATTAGTCATTATTCAATCTCCTATATTTTAGGGAGAATATTCTCTTCAGTTCACACTTCAGTTTGATCAGTTGAGTGAAGTCTAAAGGCCACATTGGGATTATCACCATGCAGCATTGGGATCATCACCAGCTAATGTGCATTTTCCTTGGGATCATCACCAGACTAGCGCATTACTCATGATTCCCCAATCTCATCCTCACTTCACTTTGTTTTAGTCAGTTAACTGAAGATTAAGAGACTAGTTAACTCAGACTAGGTGGCAGTTCACTCCCATAACTGCTTGAGAGACTAGACTAGGTGGCAGTTCACTCCCATAACTGCCTGAGAGACTAGAATAGGTGGCAGTTTACTCTCGTAACTATTGGTGTGTGTCTAGATCACTCTAGACCACCTCTATGGCGCATTGGCTTCCCCTCCAATGCATATTAGTTGAGTTATACATAGTATATCATGTGTAAATTATCACTCATTCATTTGGTTAATGAGAATTCTTCCATTCTTTCTCTTTTGCTTCTCTTTTCTCATATTTTCTCTGCAACTGTGTATGTCAATTCCTAGATAGATCTATTCTATGCAGGTTCAATAGATTTACATGGTATTAGATCTAACAGACTACTAGGGAAAAGACACACCAAATTATTTTTGCAGGTACTGAAGATTGAAGACAGCGGAAAAATGGAATTTCCAAAAGAATTCATTCTTACACCGTACAATTTCTCTGCATGGAAGGAGAAGATGATAATTCATCTTCAAGACAGAGGATTATACCAGTTAACCATGAACACAGAGACAGAACCAAAATCAGCCATAGAAAAATATAAGTATCTAAATCGAATGGATGAAGCATTTGGAATAATTTGCAGTCTCATTTCTCTTGAACTCCTCTTTCACATATCCTCCTGTAAAACCCCCAATGAAGCCTGGACCACCATGAAAGGAATTTTTGGAAAACAAGACAAGATGAGGGGAAACATGCTCGAGGTGGAATTTCTCACATTGGATCCAAAAACCTTCGACAATCTCTAAGATTTCTTTACCAAATATAAGGATTTGTTGTTGCAACTCAAGGCTTGTGGGGTTGATAAATCTGAAGAGAAACAAATGGTTCTCACCATTCTCTCCAAACTTGGTCCAGAATACTTAGTGTTTGTATCCACATTCCATTCAGTTAGGTTCACCTATGGATCCACCTGGACGATGCCCTCTCTTGAGGCCTTTATCAAGTCTCTGACACAAGAGAAGAACAAGCTCATCAATATGGGAAAAATCAAAGGCCCAAAGGCACATGCACTCATTGTGAAATATTGTAGCAGTCATCAATATCAGAAATCTAAAGACAAAGACTAAAGGAAAACACATTCAAATCCGAAGAAGTAAGGGTACTCAAAACCCTTCAACAATGCCTCTGAATCAAAAGGTGGAAAGCGAAGAAAAGGGGAGAAATGCACTTACTTCCATAAAGGATTCCATCTAGAATCCACATGTATGCAAAAAAAAATAGATCAAATGGCCCAAATACTTGAGCAAAACAACCTTGGAGATCGCATCCCCAAGGGTGCCAAGAAGAAGAAGCCAGAAGATCAGAATCCCAAGAAAGGCAATTATAGTCATGCTTTGATTACCATCAACTCCTCTCCCGATGCTTGGATCGTAGATTCAGGTGCATCACACCACATGGATACCACAAAATAAGTCTATTCTTCATTTGATGCATGCAAATTTCATCATATTTTGATGGGGGACAACTCTCCAGTCGAGGTCACCGGCAAAGGAAGAATTGAACTCACAAACAAAAGCTTCGAGAATGTGCTACACGTTCCCAAAATTTTCGTCAATCTTCTCTCCATGTATCAGATGATAAAATCCAGCACCGAAAAGAGAGTCATATTCACACCTGAAGCAGCGGATATCTATGACATGCAAACCAATTCCAAGGTTGCTACCGGTGAGGTAAATCATCAATCTAGACTCTACACATTTTCTGAATTTATTGAACCCGATTCTGCATTATTGCGTACCCATGTTGATGAAATAAATAGGATATGGAACGAAAGGTTCGGGAATTTAAATTTCATGTATATTCAACAGATTAGCAAGCAAAGAATGGTTGATGGTCTACCCGACATCCACTTCTCCAAAGCAATTTGTGAGGGATGTGTTCTTGAAAAACACCCTCAAGAGAAATTTGACAAAGGAAAGACTCAGAAGGCTTCCTCTCCTTTAGATCTAATACATAAGTGACCTCATGGGCCCTTTTCCACATCTATCAATCAATAAATCAAGGTACATGCTCATTTTTGTTGATGATTTCTCATGCTTCACATGGATTTTCTTTCTTGGGAAAAAATCAAAGGTCTTTCAACACCTCAAAGATTTCAAAGCCCTTGTTGAGACACAATTAGGAAATAAAATCAAAGTCCTCTGAGTAGATAATGTGGAAGAGTATGTCAACCATGAGATACAAAATCTTTTTCATGAGGAAGGGATTCAGTTGCAGCACATGGTTCCCTATACTCTGCGGCAAAACAGAGTTGTTGAGCAGAAAAATAGATCTCTAAAAGAGATGGCATATTGCATGCTACATGCAAAGTCACTTCCATATAGATTATGGGATGAAGCACTTAATTGTGTAACCTACATACAAAATATATATCCCCATAGATATCTCAAGGATAATACCCCTTATGAGGCTTGGAGTGGCCTCAAACCGTAAGTGACCCACTTCCATATTTTCGGTTCACGTGCATGGGCCAAGGTTCCCTTTGAGAAGATGAAGGCACTTGATCCACAGAGCACAGAGTGTATCTTTATTGGATACCTCAACAGTGTGAAGGGATACAAACTCATTGATATTTCCTCGAACCGGCTTATCATTGAGCGTAGTGTCCAATTCGAGGAAAGTGTATTGCATGTACCTCAGCAGTTGCATGCATACACTTTTGTTCTTCCACCTATCAAATATGATAAGCATGCACATGTTGAATCTTCTTCAAATGAGAGTTTTGATTCAGAGGATTCATATGATACGGATACAGAGTCAGTACAGTCAAATGTAGAGTCATTGCATCCAGATGCAGATGTAGAGCCAGAGCAGAGGCCCAAGTGGGCCAATACTACTCTTCAGGATGTAGGGGATCTTTTTGGGGATTCAACTGATACTAGTAGGACTCGATCTGATTTCAAGAAGCCTCCTCTTGCACTCACTTCCACTAAACCAATTCCACCCAGGCATCTTTTCTTGATTCAGTGTTCATATCCACATTCTTATGGAGAGGGTGTTGGAAATCTCTTTTGGGAATCTTCCATACAGGAGGAGTACAACTCCCTCCTTGAGAACCAGACTTGGGATCTAGTTCCCTTTCCTTCAGGAAGGAAACTTTTCAGGTGTAGATGGGTCTACAGGACCAAGAGCGCAGTGGATGGACATGTTAGCAAATACAAATCCAAGCTAGTTGTCAAAGGCTTTCAGCAGGTGCATGGCATTGACTATGATGAGACCTTCTCTCCAGTAGCGAAGATGGATTATGTTATCAAATGAACTCGTCAGAGTCATGTGGGTTTGTGGTTTCTACCTAAGACTGCATTTTTGCTCAGTCTCTCTCCTTTTCGTAGACCAAGTCAGTTGTCCAAATCCTTATTCACACAGGCCGCAGCCATGGACACAAAGTGAACCATTCAAAGCAGCCCATTTTGGGCTTAAAAGCAGCAGGCAATTTTAATCTTTCAGCGCCAGAGATTCCAGGAGCAGTTCAGATCAGTGGCTCACAGGCTTTCGAAATGTCAAAATCGCACGAAGTATAGTGCCAAGGACAAAAGCTCGAAGTTCCGAAGGCCCGAAATGGATCTAATTCGTTGATCAGCCAGAGCCACGTGTCATCAAATCCACAACTCTGGGTAAAAGCGCATGGAGAAGTAAGCCAGATTTGAGTTTTGATTTTCCCAAAGTCCCGAAGACCCGAAATGGATCTCGGTCGTCCAGATCCAGAATGCCACACATCATCATATCCTCATCTTCAGAGGTTTTGCTTAGAGGGAAATGTGGTTTGAGAATTGAAATTCCCGAAGGGCTAATTCGCGAAGCAAATCTCAGTCATTGATTCGAAGAGGGAAGATTTGATCCGTCGATCTAAAGTGCCAGAGTTGGGTCGTTGATCAGAAAGCCTCATCTCATATCACAATATCAACGGTCACACTCCATTGTGGGGTCAGAAGGTGTGCACATTTTAAAATTTAAAGGGTGGGTCGCAATCGGAACCTTGGTTTTTAGAAAGGGACGTGTGGCGGTTCATGGTAAATTGTGGGGACAAAAGCGGTTTTCTTTTAAACCACCCTTGGTCGTGCCCAAAATCGCGCAATTGCATAGGCTCGTGGCCCTAGGTCACACTGAATATGGAGCGATGGAAAGGAACTGTGCCAAAGACCGAAAGTGTCTGTATTGGTCACAGAAGAACATCTTCTCGGCCTCGAGGCGTCGGGATTGACTCGAAGAAGTCATGGGCACCACCTCGAACATTCATGGGTTTCAGGCCTTGTCCCGATCCCGATGAAGGTAGTTAATGGAAATGGGGACGGTGGTTGAGACCTCATCTCACCCCATAAATGGAAAACAGGCTGAGGACGGTCGTAAGTGCAAATTGACAATCTGAAGTTTCCTTCTGGACGGATTTTCCTGCAAAGCACATAACTAAGTTGGGCTTGTGTCTGACATGAGAAAACCTGCACATGCGAACAGAGTAGGTGCTGACTGGAAACTTTGAATGCGGGGGTTCGATCACATTCCTGGTGGTTGCAGCATTTCTAGTATATATAGGTAGTTTTGATATTTTGTTAAGGTCGAATGGTTGAGCTAGGTTCCCTGCTATTTTAATATTTTTGTGAAGAACATTGTTTCTCTGGTTATGTATTTTTTTTTTACACATCTTGGTTAATATAAGTCATCTTTCTTGCTCCATCTTATTTTCCTCTGATACTGAGAGAGTTCATGATTGACTGATTCACATGGATTGTTATGATTGTATTATGATAAATGTTATATTATAGTGTTGTTATAACTTCTTTCAGTTTCTTTGAGATTTGAATTCAAGAGGATCTTGTGTTTAAGTTTATCCTCCTTAGGTTGTTGGAAGACCTGATGTCCACAGCATACCTCTACACTCTCCTCACCAAAGTCTTCCCTCTATTCACCCTTACTACAACTTATTGACTGAAGTTGATTCCAGACCTCAAATGCTTGTGCGTGCTAGTCCATATTTCTGAGTTAGAATGTTATTATCATTGAGTTTGTGCCCATTTGACCTCTTTAAAACCAACATGTGACATAGAAACCGATGGGTATTGGGATTACCTTCAACCCAATATGAAGGTGACTTCTAGTGCTAACATTTATGGCGTTGTTTCTGGGGAACGAATTGAAGACTTTTCCTTGGGATAGAACGACAACGAGCTTATGATTCTGAAGGTGCATCAGACATCAGAACCATTGAAGATTGCAACCTGCACCTGGAGACTCCACAATCAAAGATTCCACTAGGGAGGATCATTTTGACAGAAAAATGACCATACCGAAGGGAAAGACCAGGTATCGGTCTATGAGTTTTCTTCATGAAATCTTGTTCTTCTTTATCAACTCATTTCTCTCTTTCCCTTCACATATAGAGAGGATTATCCTCTTCTTTGTATATTCAGATGACAATAAGCCTTCTTTTGTTCATCCATCCTTGGAAGAAGAAAACATGCCCTCTTCTTGTGTTGTAGATATTGATCTCGTGTCTTCACCTCTTCCTATTCATAAAAGTGAGATCTGTATTGCATCTTCTGTTGAAATTGATCACCCTTGTAGCCCTGAGGAGGTCGAAAATAATTCACGGTCTTCTCAAATCTCGTTACCCTCTATTATTCCTATTGAGCCTTACCATCAACTCCTTAATCCTCATGATCATCCCACTTCTTTTCAAATTAAAATAAAAAATAAGTTGTTCAAACCTTTGAAGATGCCATATCGCCTTAACCCTTATCCTCTTGATTCCTTTGAGTATATTCCTCGGTTTTCTGGGGAGGATCATGTTACAGCTGAGAGGCACTTGGGGGCCTTTGAAAAATTTATTGATCAATTTGAGATCATTCATGATGATGTTACCATGAGGTTGTTCTCACATTCCCTGTCTGGAGATGTTGTTGTGTGGTTTAGATGTCTGGAGGCTGGTTCTATTGGTTCTTGGACCGAGCTATGCCATGCTTTTTTAAAGTGTTGGGTGAGAAAAAATCCCTTGATCAATATTGTTTTATAGTGTTTATCATAGTATGCATGTGGAGATCATACCCACAGAGACTACTACGATGGTGTACTATGTCATGGCTCAACATCCAGAGCTTGTCCTTCTCCTAAGAGAAAGGAAATCTTCATCATTGAGACATATGTTTGAAGATGTTGTATAGGTCGAAGAGAACATCAGGGCTAGCAAGTGGCTTCATAGGCAGGCATATTTCAAAAATTTGCATGTACATGAGCAAGAAGACTGTCAATTTGTTTCAGATTCTGAGCAAGAAGATAGTGAATATGAATCAGATCTAGAACAACAATAAGGAAGTAGGTATGATTCACAATTGGATTCAGGTTCTTCAACATTTGCATATTAGTCTATGGGCAGGAATGCATATCAATATTATGATCAGTTTCCAGAACATTTTGACCATGTAGCAGTGGTCGATTGCATAGATAATTGGATGTTATTGGCTAATCATAGTTATGATGTTCTAAATTATGATGCACCTTTATCTTGTGACCATTCTTATGAAGAAGAGATAACAATTGTTGATGATCAAGAGTTGGTTTCAAAAGAACAAGGAGGGAATTTATTTGCAAGCAGAGAGAATTTTACAGAGGAGCGGCCTGGTCTTCTAAAGCAGCCAGGATTCTGTAACATTATTCATGATCCTGTGGCCATATACATGGAGTCATACATTTCAGGTTTTTTGAAATTTTCAAATTGCATTACTTCACTAATACTCACAAGCGAGTATGGTGTTATGAAAGATTTCCAAGACTGCACTATAGAGCCTTTTCCTTTATTAATTAAGGAAAATATTTGGGTGGAAATCAGTTATCCTAGACTCGCAGAAAACACAAAGCAACATGTAAAGGAGGAGCTTAGTGGGCAGTTTATCTCTTGTCCAAAACCTATAATTGAGCAGGTATCACATGGTATCAGCCAGCCTGCATCAGTTCTCCACCCACATGTGCACTCTGAGAACATCACATGATGGGTGAGCCACAATGAAGGACAGGAATTAATTTCTTGTCAGTTGAGCTCCCCTGATTATAAATTTTGTGACCCTGTGGGGCTATATATGGAGCTATGTTTTCCAAAAGCATTGGAGCCTGCAAAATTATTCACCTTATCGTCATTTGGGGGTATGGTCAGTGTTCCAATACATATTCTTGTTCTGTTGTCATACCTCCCTAGTTTTTTTTTTGGATCATCTACAGTAAAGAGAAGAATTATATTACTGGATAGTCTGGGTGGTTATGGTGTAAGTTGGCTTTCACCTAACGCTTTGTAAAAATCAATTAGCCTAGGAATGTACATAAATAAGCTCTTTCTGGAGCATGTGTGTTTGGTTTCCTTTTTAAGTAGAAGAGTGTACATGTCGGCCTTTGGTGAAATGTTTTGATCTCGACTCTATAACCCAACAGCTAAGGCACTAGAACTACTTGTTCTTGGCAGCTCGCAGGGAGCATGCCATCCCCTGTGGAGCCAAATGTTATCACATGAACTTGTCAGATTCATGTGGGTTTGTGGTTTCTACCTAAGACTGTATTTTTTCCCAGTCTCTCTCCTTTTCGCAAACCAAGTTGGTTGTCCAAATCCTCATTCACACAGACCGCATCCATGGACACAACGTGCAACATTTAAAGCAGCTCATTTTGGGCTTAAAAGCAGCAGACAGTTTTAATCTTTCAGTGGCGGATATTCAAAGAGCAGTTCAGATCAGTGCCTCATAGGATTTTGGAATGTCAAAATCGCACGAAGTATAGCGCCAAGGAAAAAATCCCGAAGTCCCGAAGGCCTGAAATGGATCTGAGTCGTTGATCATCTAGAGCCACGTGTCATCAAATCCACAACTCTGGGTAAAAGCACATGGAGAAGTAAGCCAAATTTGAGTTTTGATTTTCCCGAAGTCCCAGAGACCTGAAGTGGATCTCGGCTATCCAAATCCAGAATTCCACGCGTCATCATATCCTCAGCTCCAGAGGTTTTTCTTAGAGGGAAATGTGGTTTGAGAATTGAAATTCTCGAAGGACGATTCGCGAACGAGATCTCGGTCGTTGATTCGAAGAGGGAAGATATAATCCGTCGATCTAAAGCACCAGAGTTGGATCATTGATCAAGAAGCCTCATCTCAGATCACAAGATCAATGGTCATGCTCCATTGTGGGGTCAAAAGGTGCACATGTTTTAAAATGTAAAGGGCAGGCCACAATCAGAACAGTGGTTTTTCGAAAGGGACGTGTGGCAGTTCATGGTGAATTGTGGGGATAAAAACGGTTTTCTTTCAAACCAACCTTGGTCGCACCCGAAATCGCGCAATTACGTAGGGTCATGGCCCTATGTCACATTGAAGATGGAGCGATGGAGAGGAGTTGCGCCAAAGACCGAAAGCGTTTGTATTGGTCATAGAAGAATATCTGCTTGGCCTCAAGGCATCGGGATTGACTCGAAGAATTCGTGGGCACCACCTCGAACATTCATGGGTGTCAAGCCTCGTCCTGATCCTAATGAAGGTAGTTAATGGAAATAGGGGTGATGGTTGAGACCTCATCTCACCCCATAAATGGAAAATATTCTGAGGACGGCCGTAAGTGCAGATTGACAATCTGAAGTTTCCTTCTGGACTGATTTTCCTGCAAAGAACATAAGTAAGTCGGGCTCGTGTCTGGCATGAGAAAACCTGCACAGGCTGACAAAGTAGGCATCAACTGGAAACTTTGAATGAGGGGGTCTAATCACATTCCTGGTGGTTGCAGCATTTCTAGTATATATAGGCAGTTTTGATATTTTGTTAAGGTCGAATGGTTGAACTAGGCTCCCTGCTATTGTAATATTTTTGTGAAGAACACTGATTCTCTGGTTATGTATTTTTTTTTTAGTGAGATCGGAAGAGCGTCGTGTAGGGAAAAAGT
>CBVK0101465666.1:0-27266 GCA_900067695.1 Picea abies | reverse complement strand
AACTTTAGATCCTTGAGATAATTTTATCAATGACATATTGCCAGGATATTTTACCATAAGAATTTAGGAAAATATGCATACCTAGATACTTGAAGTGGTTCCAAGTTATGATGACAAGGAATCCAAGAATTATGGAGATGTGTTCTTTAATATGCCCCGAGACGTTCCAACCATAGATCTTGCATTTAGCTGAGTTCATTTGACCTCCAGAAGAAGAAAGGAAGGAATCTAGAACTTTCTGGAAATGTTTGGCAATGATTGTTTTCGTTGCTCCCAGAATAATAGTGTCATCTTCAAATTGGGAGTGATTTATTTCCTTTACCCCCCTCGCAATAAGTAGCCCTGGAAGCCTGTCGATCCTTTTTCCTTTACCCCCCTCGCAATAAGTAGCCCTGGAAGCCTGTCGATCCTTCTTTCTTCTTCTGGCTTACGACTGAGAGAATATGATAAGAGGATATAAAGAAAGGGGGAAAGAGGGCATCATTGTCTGAGTCCTCTACTAGCCCTGAAAAATTGGGTGGGGTGACCATTTAACAGTGGGGATATCCAAGGGGAACCAATATAGGCCTTGATCCAGCTAATGAATAAATCAGAGAATCCATAGGCTTTGAGGACTAAGAGTAGAAAGGAATGTTTGACCTGATCGAAAGAGTTTTCCATGTCCAGTTTAATTACCATGCCTGGATCTTTTCTTTTCATGCTGAAGTGTATGGCTTCTTAGACTAGAACTATATTATATATGATTTGCTTTTTTTTTAGGAAACCTCCCTGATTTTCAGAGATGAATTTGGAGATCAGGGGCTTTAAGCAGTGTGTTATAATTTTTGTAAGAACTCTGTAGGAGGAGTTGCAGAGGGAGATGGGCTGGAAACGGGAAAAATTTGAGGGGTTAGCTTCCTTGGGTATGAAGGCTAAGAAGGTTAAATTTGTGGCACCTCCCAGTTTTTGTTTTGTAGGGTGTAATTTAACATTTTTTTGAGATCTCGCTTTATAATAAACCAATAGAAGCGATAAAATTTGATTGAAAATCCGTCGGGGCCGGGGGATTTGTCTGGATCCATGTCCCACACTACTTTAGCTATTTCTTCTTCAGTTATCCCCTTAACTAACTTATTGTTATCATGCTCTGAGACAATATTTGGAATATTGTTTAGCATTACTTGGATTTCTTCATGCAATCCTTCTTCATTTGGTTGTTGGTAAAGAGTTTCGAAGTGCTAGGAGGTTGCTTCCTTTATTTGTTCAAAATTGTCAATACGTTGCCCATCGCTTGACAAGATGGAAGTGATTGTATTTTTTTCCTTCGATTTTGAGCTTGTCTATGGAAAAATGAGGTATTTGAGTCACCTGCTTTTAGCCATAAACTTTTGGACTTCAGTCTCCAGTGTTCCTCTTCTCTGTGTAAGGAATGATGAAGCTGATGATTAGCTTCTTTTTCCTGGTTCAGAAGTGCTTCAGTAACTTCTTCTTCTTCTAATCATTGTTGAATGCTCGCCAACTTTTCTTCTTTTTCAAGTCTTTCTCTATGCGGAGGGATAAAGACAATTTCGCCCAATCTTTGAGGGAATTTTTTATTGCCTTTAGTTTACTTTCCCAGATGAAGTTGGGAGACCCTGAGAAGGGGGAGGACCACACTTGCTGGATGAGAGGTAGGGTTAGTAGGTTATCTATCCAAAGGGGGTTAAAACAAAAGGGTAGTGGGCCAAAGTTCTGGGGGTTGTTGAAGATCATAGAGATGGGCTTATGGTCAGAAGTCACTGAGGGGAGAATGTGAGAAGAGATTTATAGAGGAGAAAGGAGGAAGTTAGTGTTAATGAGAAAGTGTTCAAGGCGGGTTTCTATGTGGCAAAGATCAGAACGCCTGTTGTTCCAAGTATATTTTCCTTTGGAGGGTTTGACATCCTGAAGATCCCAATCTGAGATAAGGTCAAAGAGTTTCTCAGAGAAAGGGTCTTTGATTATACTACCTCCATTTTTTTCCCAAGAGTTAAGATGGGTATGGAAGTCACCACCGATTATGCAAGAGGAGATATCCATAGAGTTTTTGAGCATAGAGAGAGAGCGCCAGCAAGAAATTTTATCCAAGTAGGACTTAGGAACATAGAAATTAATAATTGTAATGTTATTTCTGGAATCCCTATTTTTGAGAACTGTTAGTAACCAATGTTGGGTACTTAGTGTTACCTCAAGATTCCAGATTTGATCATCCAATAGAGTATTGATTCCATCAAAGGACCCCTGAGAGCTTACTGTGATTCCAGCGCAAGATTTGAAGATTTTTTTTGTTGTTTCTAGGACTATTGACTCCTCCATATTTGTCTCCTTGAGGAAAATTATAAAAGGATTAGCTAGGAATTTGAAGTCTTTTAGGGCTTCAACTTTGGATTTATTGTGAAACCCCCTGCAATTCCAGGAGAGAATGTTCATTGGCGTGGGGTGGAAGAGTCCCGAATTCCATAAAATAGGAGATCAAAACTTGTATTTCCTCCTCTACGGGTTGAGGTGTACATTGAGATTTCTATTGAATGTTGCTTGCCTAAGGCCTTTTATTTTGACGTTGCTTCTTCTCTGGCTTCTTTGTTAGATCTACATCCAGGTTTTCTAGATTTTTCTTGTTGGAGCTTGCCTTCCTCCATTTCTTGGTTGGGTTGTATTTTTGTAGGCATTTCTCTAGTTTCATGTTGGTCTTCTTCTTGAATGACTTCCTGAAGACTATCCTCTTCTCTTGATTCTTTGACTATTCTTTCTGGGGATAAAGGGGGGAAAGGATCCAATGGTTCCATTACTGGACCAGAGAAAGGGATTTTCTTCGAGGATGGCTCACCCAATATTTCAAAGGAGTTCTGAGAGAGTGAGGGGGGACTATGGGAGGAGGGATTAGGGAAGGTCTTCTTTGGGAGGGGTTTTTCCGAAGGAAATTGACAAGAGGGGCTCGATTTGGATGCGGGACCTGGAGGTCCGGGGGAGGAAATTGCTCCTTTACCTGTATTAGTTTTCTTCCTGGCATGTTTTCATCCTTCTTCTTGTTGTGAGGCGTCTGAATCTTGTGCTTTCTTTTTTGTGGGACAGTCTCTGGCGAAATGACTGTAGTAATGACAAGTCTTGCATTTAAACGAGAGTTGTTTGTAGTCCAGCTTCTGGATATAAGTCCAGTCATCCAACTTTAGTTTTATTGCTTCTGGAAGTCCTTTTTCTAGGTCTATCTCCACACAAATCCTAGCACAAGAGTACATACTGGACTTGGTTTCAACTCTGTCAATTAATTTTCCCATGGTATTTCTAATACTTTTTAAAACTTCATCCCCCCAACAATGGAATTGCAAGTGAGGGAGGCGTACCCAAACTGGAAAAATTGATGGAATGTCATTCTTTGGATCGAAATCTGGGGTCCATTTGTTTAAATATAAACCTCTAGGGATGAAGAAATAAGGGGCATTCCTAAAAATAAGATCATTGTCCTCTTTTAATTCAAAATGAAATATGTAGAAGCTCTTACCACAGAAGAATTGATTCATGTGACCTTGAATTAGAGGGTGTCAGTTCCACTCAATCCAAAGATCTGTTTGGCAAGGGGAAGGCCATAACCCCATGAATTGACCCACGATTTCTTTGGAGGTGAAGGAGAGAGATTTTCTGCGAGCTACTATGCAAGGAATGGCCACTTCCAGAATTTGATCTAGCTTCTTCACAAATTGTGAATGCGTTGAGCGTGGATGGGGACTTTCCAGGGATCCAACCAAAGACTTGAAAGTTGCTACTTCTTCGTCAAAATCCAGGGGGCCCGGGTCCAGAGAGGCCATTGAATCAGAGTTGAGACGACGCAGAGGGGGCGGTGGCTAGGGTTTCCCAGAGCTAGGAAAGTTCGATCTCTTTCTTCTTCTTGAACTAGTGTTTCCTAATACCTTTCTAGTCCTTCTCTAGTTCCAATTGTTGTTATTGCAAGATTGTATAACTGGTGAAGAATACTTTGTTGGTTGTTCAATCCGATTTCTAACTGGGGTTGGTTATCCTAAGGCAAATTCATATGAGTTTATGGTCTAAAACCAATTTTACATCTTCAAGTGTGTTCCCCAGTATGGTCGCCAAAAATGTTGACGCTTGAATCCGTCATGACCGAAACGACAACCTCATGAGGATATCAATCCCCCTGCATTTTTAGAGAGGTGGTGCTCCTCTTTGGATTATGATCTTCTTTGTAATTTCAAATCAAGAATAATATAACGTCATATCACATAATATATTCCAATATTTAATGCTCAAGAAAAATTAAAGTGTTGAAAAGTAAAAATGTATTTATAAAGGAGAATTCCTAAGAAGTGGACCAAGAATCTAAAACATCACACATTACAGAAAATAAAAATGTCCTCACATCCATCATAGAAGAAATAAATATTTTGATCACATTCAAAATAAAAGAAGACGGTCCATTCGCATGAGAGAACTTTTAAAGAGTAATACTTATGGAGCTCAAAAGAAGATTATGATAGATCAATTTCAAATACTTTATACTCAAAACTCAGAGTTATAAAATATAGTCAAAATTGATCTCGAATTAGTTCTCTGGGATTTCTCAAAAATAATAATGCCTATTACAGTGCATGAAATTCAAGCGTTTGTCCAATGGACTTGGATTGGGGCTCTCGTGGACCATAAAGAAAATGTGTACAAGAAAGTATGAAATAGAAAGAGAAGCATGGGAGGATCTCGAACAATGGAATCTAGAAAGAAGACAAAGAGTAAGTTTATCAAGATTCGATTATAGTTTTCTAGTTAAATAAGAAGAATAACTGGATGAAATTTGATAAGGGAATAAATATGTGATCAGCATAGACTTACTATGATGGAATTGATCTTCTTTTACTTGCTTGTTGTTGCATCTTTTATACTCTTGTTTTTGGGAGTTAGAGGGTTGGTTGTAACTGTTTCTATTGATATCTTGGCAATCTTGGCAATAGAGTTGTTTAACCAATTTTTAATATATTCCCTTAACGGAGAAACGATCACTTCTTGTTTCACTTTAATATTAAACAACGCGTGCTCGACTTCTCTATAGTCAAAAGATAGATGTTGCAAAGTATTTTCAATCTCTTCATTTTTATTGGTATATTCAACAAGCCAATTATCGATATCATCACATGTGAACTCAACCATAGTATTGAACTTTTCAGTTGATGCTTTCTTCATTTATTCAATTTGTTCCTCAAATTGTTTTCGAGTTATAAGCATCGAATTTTAAATAAATTTCGGATCTGAGACTTCAATGGTGGTGCCAACGATATCCGAGCCAGTGATATTTGAATATGATTATGTTCTCTTTCATGACATATCTTCTAATTATATTAATAATCCCATTAAAACATTCATTATTTCAATCCAACAGGCCTTTAATTGTTTGGTACGACTCTAGGAGGGTAGATCTTATTTTTTTCTCATTGGGTTATAGTGGAAGCCAATAGGTTTGATCCTGGGCCTAACCTAGATCACTCTAATGAGTTATGATTCCCCATGGTTTAAAAAAAACTTGAATTAGCATGTTTAAATGGAAAAAAACAAGAAATGCATTGTTTTAATGTATTTTAATTTTGTCTAATAGTCGGTTGAATGAAAGTGTATTATTTTATTCTACATTTGATGGGTACTCACACTTGATAGTTTTAGTAAATTTGCAGTGGGATCAAATGAAAATACACGAAAAAAAACTATATATATAATCCATATTTATTATTCCATAGATATTTATCTTATCTCAAGAATAAATAAGCAAGATCTAACCAAGGTGGATTTTATATGTGGTTAACTATTATCAAATTAAAATAGGACACATAGTCATGTTTGATCTAGGTGGATCTTGATGGCCATCCACCTTTTCCACTAAATCAATGTTTTCGAGCTAATGGTTGTGATAAAACATGATATTCACTCTTTTGATGGGGATTGTAATGTAATCTCATATCCATTTTTCAATTATATCCATCATATATACTTTCCTATAGCATCAATGCATCGGATCCCATTAGAAATTTGCAGTTAAGAGTTCTTGGGATAGAGTGGTATTGGGATGGGTGACCTACCAGGAAGTCCTAGTATTTTACATGCCTATGGAATTTTGCAAACTTAAACCAATTTATCCCACATGCATAATGTGAATTATTCTCCTCTCACTCTCTCATATATAATCAAGGTGAAGGAGGTCCTTTGAGGAGGCAATGGAGTGTGATTAATGCTTATTTGTGAATGAGTGAGGTTGGAATCTCTTTGTCTTCAAAGATAAGATACCACCATTCTATCCATTTTGTGTTCTACATTATTCTGTTATTCATTAATAGAAGTTGGGTTTCATTGTATTTTTGTGTTCTCTGTTATTTCCATATCCCATAACTCTAAAATCAATGACATCCTTTTCTTTATATTTTCCTCGACAAAATGTCGAATGGAAATAATCAAGTTTGAAATTCCTTTAACTCTTGAACTTGATCCTGGGATGTCTTGAAAACTCTTATCAAGTCGAATCATGGCAACTGGAGTAGGCAGAATGGGCGAAGGCATAAGAGTTGCTTCCAATTCCTTCACTCTTTCTTTTAGTCGATCATTTTCCTCCTCCATATTAGCGATTGAAAAGTCTAATGCATCCCCTATGACCTTGTGAATGGAAGACAACTTTGATGGTAACATGTTTCGAGTATCAATGGTAGACCACTTTTTTCCTCTCTTACTCTTTGAGGTCCTCTCAAAAATCATTTTCTTGGAATCTTTATCAAATGAGGCATTCTAAACAACAAAATTTTCTTCATCAGAAAAAATCTCATCCTGGATGGTAAGTGCAGAAATATGTGGTACATTTTCTGTAGCAGGATCTCCTTCATCTGGGAAGTTGATATTCTCGATATCAACATCAAGGTCCATATCATCCAGAAACATATCAGGTTGAGGTGCATGTATTTCTCCTCCCCCTTGCTGAGAAAGTTATTTTCCTTTTGACCTTTAATTTGTGGCGATTTTCTAAATTCCCCTGAGGAGGGTTTTTCTCTTCGTCATCCCCTAAATTACTGCTCTGATTTTTTGTTTGTTGGGTCGCTCTGGGCTGAGGGTTCACCTTTGGTAGAAAACTTATTCTAGAAACAACGAGATATTGAGCACTCTTTTCATTGGTTGGATTGTTTCTCTCCTTATGGGGTTTTGTGGTGCTTATGATAGTCTCTATATCATCGGGATTTCTGTCAACTTCAAGAACATTAGGGTCATGACTATCACCCTCTTCTTCTCCATATATGAGAGTGTTGATGAGTGAGGGGTTGAGCTCGACTGCAACTATATGATTTTAAAAAATGTGATCAGGGTCAAACCCCTTGACATCCTTTGCAAACCTCATGTTGAAATGGTCGAAATAGGAAGCATATTCGTCAATCTTAGCAATTCCTTTCAAGAGAATTTCGCCAACCTTCCAGGGTAGAGAGATGAACTGATTTTTTATTTTCTCGTAAAAGGTATGAAACCAGAATCTATATTGTCTTGCTACTTCTATAACAAACAATTTTTCAGATACATAATATGGAAGAAATATGGGTTTTTCATGACAACAAAAAACCTTGATGATATTATAATCATCCATTTTTTCAAAAACTCCTTTTCCGTTCAGAAAAGTTGAGGCTTCTAATGAGAGTTGGGAAGTATATTATCCAAATAGTAACTTTTTAAACTCATACATGAAATTAAAATATACTTCATAAAAGTGGTGGCAAACCTTTTGCCTCCAGAGAGCTTGGCACCACATAGTTACAGGGTCCACCTTTGAGTTTACCCTTTTAGCAATGCTCAATCCCTTAAAAACATGACAACAAGTGATGGTGAACACCAAATAAGATGTCATATAAAATTTGTTCTCAGTACTGAACTTTATTAGTTGCATAGTAACCTCATTTGAGATAATCCTCACTAAGTCGAAGATTGTGTTCTCATGAACAGTGAAATGCAATATATACAATGCCAATTGGGGAATATTTGTTGTAGAATCTTGACCATCAACTCGAGTGAGTAACCAAGTTATTTCTTTATATGGGTTTTTTAAAGAACTAACCTTAATCCTGGATAGGTCTTCCATCATTGAGGCAGAATCTTGTAGATATTCTTGTAGAAGTTCTATTCCATTATTTTTTCTTTTTAGAAAATTCTTGGCTTATTCCCCTTTGTAGACCAAGTTCGGCTCCGACAATCTCAACATCTTCCTGAACACTGAAGGTGCCAACGAAACAGGGGATTTGCTTTGTAATGGGATGGTTCTTCTATCCTAGACAAGTTTATCGATGCACCATGTGACAATATCTTTATAGTAAAAAACCTCCGGGACGCAACCGGCAAGAGCTATCCATGATGTCCATACTTTATTGTTTTATTTATCCATCAATTTTGAATAGTACCAATATGACCTGGACCAATGGTAGTTTTGGTCTTCTCTAGAAAACAGGTTTACGGTATCCCCGCATAAATATTGTTTTCTCATGGTTGTCTTTGGCAAGATGGTGAACTTATTTGTAATATTACTTATCATAGTAAAATGAACCTTAAGTTAGATTGATTTAGATGAAAGAGTTACCTCGAAATAAATGTGAAATTCCTATATATAAACATCATTAATTAACGGCCTTTTCATAAATGAATTTAGTAGCTTAGTCTGTAAGAATAGCATTAAATGTGGCATCAAGAAATGTGAAATAATGGGACATGTCATGGCAAAGAGTCGAAGTGAATGTTTGGAATGAAAATGCAAGTGCACGAGTTCGTGAGTCCGAGAGTCTGAGAGTCCATGATAGTTGAAGTGGCTGTGAAATGGTTAAGTGTTGAGGTTTATCAGACGACTTATGAGAGATGAAAAGGCACCAAATGTAAGTCCACAATTCCACCATTCCGCGATAGAGAAAATAAACTAAGTGTTGAGGTGGATTGATCTTATAAGAAAAGGAAACATAATACACATCCACGATTCCACAAGTTCGCCAACCTGTGAATATGGAAAAGGCGACTAAGTATAGTAATTTTGATAAAACAAAGAAAGGGAAAGGATGTATGGGATATACGAGAAACAAAATTTATAGAGGGGGAAAGAATGGTGATAAAGAAGAGGGAAGAAAGAACAGAAGGGGAAGAAAAAAAAGGGATTTAACATGTATGAAGATAACCAATGGATCCATTGGCATTACTTTCGCTGGAAGGAAGTGTAGATTGTACAAGAGTACACCAACAGGTTCACAAAAATTATTATTATGTTGGGTATATTTCCCAAGAACCTATATGTACTCCTCAAGTATCTTGGTGGTCAACACAATCATTTACATTTGCAAGTGATGATATTTAAACCTAGGATAGTTGATGAGGCATGTGTGCAAGCATGAGAACATGGGTAAGAATAAAGGACAACCATGTGGTTCCAAGCAAAAAGACCACCAATATGCTTCCAAGGAAGGAAAGAAGAACTAGAAAGGAAAGGAAAAGAAGACAACAACCACTCCACATCAATGCAAGGATCCAAACAACCATTGTAATATCAATGCTCATGCGTAAGATAAGTTTTGTAAGCTATATCCAAAGCTAAATCTAAGGAATTATAAGAAGGATTCTGTAAGAAGAACATGCTAGCCATGGATTCAAGCAATAAGGTAGAGAGCAACTCAAATGTAGATGAAAATATTATCTACAGTACAATCCAAAAGGAGGTGAATGTGAGTGATTTTTAAATTTACATGGATATTCCACTAAAACAGTTTGTCACAATAGGCCTTGCAATTTTTTGAAATCTCTTATTATGTAGCTTATTACCTTAGATCTCAAATTTAATATTACTAGCATAGCGCTCAAAATTATGAAAATAACTAAAAACTAAAATGAAAGAAACAAGAATATAAACATACCATCCACACAATTAAACACAAAATGTGACATGGGAAACCCAATATGGGAGAAAACCCAGCTACATGTGAGGCCTATGCTCTACTCGCTTTTTCTCAATTATGAAATGCAAGTACAAAGAAAGGGGCACTCACTATGGAATTTCCATTGAAACTGTGGCCTGAATGGTTGCTACAAAATCTTCTACCTCCTTTGTTATGCTTCAATATCCCACTCCTAGATTTTTTTCTCAACTATGGAACAATAATAATACCAAAATAATGCAACCCGTTCCTTTTCTAACAGTCCAATATTTAACAGCCTGATAGGCGTCTAGGGTCAAGGTTATGGTTTTTGCATGCCTTGACCCTCAATTAGTGTTGCCATTTTGGACCCTCTAAAATATTATTGAAAGTCTACACATGACTAGCCCCACATGTGTGATTAATGGGAACATCCACTTGATACTATGGTGGTCAATATGGTAGGTCAACTTGCGAGAGGCGTAACTTCAGCATACAAACTCTAATTGAAGTGATTTTTGCATCGTTGGAAAAATTTTGGTGTGTAGAACAATGTTGAGGGGCTAAGATCTAAGCTCACAAATTTTTTACCCCAAAAAAAATTATTTGATGCCTCAAATGGCTCCGTAATTTTTTGAACCCCAAATCACCAAATTGGGACCTACCCTTAAAACGAGCCTTGAAAGCCAATTCCTCCATTTTTTCCACCAAAAATACTAATATAGATGAAAAAGTATATAATGATCCATTCTGGATCACTAAGTATCCTTGATCCAAAGGAAGAGAAGGAGAATACTAAACTCTTCCATATTAAGATCTAAGTCAAGAAGAAAAAGGTGAATTTTGTATTTTCTGATTCACATGCCAACCTCATAGCAAAAGACTTAATCAATAATCTTAGATTGGAAGTTCATGAACATCCTCACTCATCTTCATTGGGATGGGTAAATAAGGATGCAGATCTCAAGGTCACTAAATAGTGTAATATCAAATTTTCTATAAGCGCAAACTACACTAATGAAATGGAGGTATATGTACTACCATTTGATGTGTGTGTTGTAGTGTTTGGAAGCCCTTACATGTACATGAGGGATGTAATCTCCATGAGGATAACAAACTAGTATTTCCTAATCAAGGATGGGAAAACCTTCATCATTAATGCACACAAAGGTAAATCCAATATTTCTCTAGTAAGTGCCAACCAAGCTAAGAAATTGATCAGTTCTAGTAGGAAGTTTGTATTACTCTACTTAAGAGAAAATTGACAAGGAGATGAATTGGTACAAGTAAAGGCATATTTGGAGGGATGTACTAAAGAGAATAAATGTCAATTGGAGGAGTTGTTGTAGTCATACAAAGAATTATTCCAAAATCCCAAAAGGTTACCACCTAAGAGGTAAGTGGAGCATGAGATACAGTTATTACCTAAATCCCCATTGCTAAAAATTGGATTATAGCGATGGTCCATCCTAAAAGGAGATGAAGTGAAGAAACAATTGCAACAAGGAATAATGTGACCAAGTACCTCACCTTGTGGGTCATCTATCATCATAGTACTCAAGAAGGATGGGACTCAAAGAATGTGTATCGACTACATAGCTTTGAATAAGATCATCCTCAAGAATTAGTACCCTCTACTTAGGATCGATGACTTGCTATATTAGTTGCAACATGGAAATTAATTCACCAAGTTGGATCTCAAATCAGGATACCACCAGATTTTAGAGACTCTGAAAAAGCATCAACTATTGGAAAACCTTAAGAAATGTGAAGTTGCTTCACAATCATTGGTGTATTTGGGGTATGTGATTGTTACTCAAAATATACCCTATGAAGATGGGATCCATCATCAAGTGGCCAAGTCCTACTAATGCCATTGAATTTCGGAGATTTGTTGGGTAACACATTACCCACATAAGTTTATAGCATCCTTTTTATCCACGATTGCACCACTCCATGCCTTAACCACCAACGATAAGAGTTTCAAGTGGGGAAAGAATCAACATAAAAGTTTTAAAGAGTTGAAATGAAACATTAGTCAAGCACCAATTCTTATATTGTCTAATTTGTCGAAGCCTTTTTAAATGGAGACAAATGCAAGTGGACATGCGATAGGAGTAGCCTTTGATGCAAGGAGGTAAGCCGGTATATTAACATTATGAAATGTTCTATGACAAAGTCACGAACTACCCTACATATGACAAAGAACTCTTTGCTTTGGATCAAGCTATTAAGAAATGAAATCACTATCTAAGGGGCAAGGATACCATCATCTACACTGCTCAAGAACTATTTCAGTATTTACAGACCTAAGGTGAGATTCACAAACCAGAAATTGCAAGTGGATGATAATTTTACAACAATTTCATATGATCATCAAATATAAAAACAGAAACACTAACAAGTTGGTAGACATGCTTTCAAGACCAACCACATCCAATATCACAATCTTGGGAAATATTATGCACATGGAGCCTTTCACCCATGATGCATACAAAGAGGCATAAACAAAAGATGAGGACTTTAAAGAGGTATTTCAGTAGCTACAAGGATAACCTCACGTAGAAGAATATGATGATAAGGCTAACAATCATCTCTAGGATGAATTTCTCTACAAGTTAGACAAGCTCTGTGTTCCTAAACATGAAATATTGTACCTTATTAGTGGGGCTCACACCTCCAAAGTTATAGGGTAATTTGTTGTTGGGAATACAGTTGGAAACTTACAAAGGTATGTGTATTGGCCTAGAATGCAAGAAGACATAGCTCTATTTATTAGAGGGTGCATAATTTGTTGTACCAACAAGCATACTAATAGAAAGCAAGTGTTATACCATCCCTTACATGTACTTACTAGACCATGGGAATGCATATCCATGCATTTTGTCAGTGGTTTTCTAAGAACAAGGAAGGGAGATTATGTAATGTCCCCCAGCTGAACTGAGGAACATTACAGTGCAAAATACTTTTAAAATTAAAAAATTTACAGCTAATTCAATTTCCCGTAGTTTCCAACTACAATTTACATACATATTTAATTGTTGTCTACTACCATAAATTAGATGCATCTACAACATGCTAAACTAGAAATTAAATGCAGCTAATAAACCAACATAGCAACATATAAATTATTCTCAAATACACAGAGTTCATACACAACAATTTAACTCGTAAATACAAGATAGAAAACAGATAAAACACTTATCTTTAAAATTAGTTGTGCAACAAGCTACTTGGGACGGACGTTCCACCCAACTGTAGACTTGTTGCTCCAAATATCAAAAACAAGTCATCGTCGAGTTGAGGCTAGTAATCCACAAAAGAGGGTGGTCTCTCATTGTCCACTCACATCTTAGAATTCCCACAACCCATTGGTATTCTCCTACAACTATCCCGATTTTCCAACATCTCTTCCTCTCGACCTGTCAAACCTAAGGAATGTACCCCTTCACTAATATCAGTCCCTCATGCATCCCATTTGTTTATCAGGGTCTCTCTAGCACATGTAACCATGAATATCTCAAGTGGGAACTCAAGGGACCTTGTTGCTAGGACAAATACCAGTAAAAACAACAACAAAGACTTTTTGTTACAGTGCAACTCACATAGGATTTCACTCTTCAGGACTAACAGGATGTCTCTTTAGTATTCAGCT
The DNA here is from genome assembly GCA_900067695.1 of Picea abies. Classification (NCBI taxonomy): domain Eukaryota; kingdom Viridiplantae; phylum Streptophyta; class Pinopsida; order Pinales; family Pinaceae; genus Picea; species Picea abies. The sequence goes on along the minus strand of CBVK0101465666.1, from coordinate 13,709 downwards.
CCAAATATGCTCCAATATGCTTCAGCTTTCTCTAGAATTTCCCCTCCATGGATTCTCCAACTCCCGGCTCTCTATCCTCCTCTCTACTTGTTGCCCATGCACAAAAAAACTCCATGTGTAAAATTGTTGTAGCTACCCATACAAATTTCCTCTCCTTTGGCTTGCTTGTTTGACTCACACACTTCCCCAAGCTAATTGTACTTAGCCCACATGTGCCCAATAACTATGGGATGTGGCTTCTCACACCCACCCTCTTACATGTATTCAATGATTGGCTTTGGGAACACTCGATCATAAATTAGAAGGCTCCTATACCAATAGAAAATTTAGGAAAATGGGTTGAATTAATATACATGGGTAATTCCCCCTTGGGAACCTCTTAGGCATTCTCTTAGACCCTCCCCTCTCTTGTGGATTAATTCATCCCCCATCTTTTTCCATGTACCCTTAGCAGATGGCATCACATTTTATTATTAAAACATAGAAATACAATTTGCATATTACATCACTTTGGTCGTAACCACACATAATATGTACATAAACATTAATTAAACTAGGTATTATAGTGGGGATGTTACATTCCCCCTCCCCTACAATTGTTGATGTTCTCGGTGCACACTATGTCAATATACACATATGTAATTTACATTATAATACTTAGAAAATAATTTTTTGCATTTTCACAACTCCAGCAATAGTTCGAACCATAATCTCTTTTTCCTCTCAACTCTTCGACCCAAGGAATGCACCATTCGTTTATTAGGGATAATCCAAGAAATATACCATTTTTTTATCAGGATTAACCCAAGGAATTATCCATTATTTTATCAAGGTCCCCAGTGCAATTGGATAGGACTATGATATGTGGTTCCATAAATCGTGTAGCTCAAAATGGAATCTTGTAGTATGTTTTCTTCAAAATTGTCAAAACTTTGCGAGTATTCCTCCCACCTGTTTTCTTCATGCTCCCATGTTGCATCTTCATAATTGTAGCAATTCCATTGAACATTTACCATCCCTATGGCCTTGTTCATAATCACTTTGACTTTTTGGTCTAGGATGTGTAGTGGTTCTACTCGAAAATCCCCTTCATGCTCCACTTGGATCACATTCCAATCAATTATGTGGTTAGGATCAGGAACATATTTCTTTAATAACGACACATGAAATACATTATGCATTCTCATGGATGAAAGAAATGCTAACATGTATGCAATTGGCTCTATATTTTCTAAGATTTCAAAAGGTCCACAATATATTGTTGCCAACTTTGGGAAACTTCCTAATCTTAGTGAAATTATTTTCTCCTTCACTTTTAAAAACACATGTTCACCTACTTTGAAATCTCTAAAAACTTTGTTCTTGTTTGCATAACTTTTTTTCCTATCCTGGGTAGCCTTTAAATATGCTAGATCTTTTTCATTTTCTCTTCCATTTCCTTCAACAAATATGACCCATCAACTGCTCTATCTGCTAGATTCTCCCAACTCACTGGAGTGTTACACTTCCTGCCATACAATGTTTTAAACAGACTCATCTTTAATGAGGCATGATACCCATTATTGTATGAAAAATACACTAAGTGGATATAATCCTCCCACTTTGATGGTTGATCCATCACATACATTCTAAGTATGTCTTCAATTATTCGGTTAGTTCTCTTTGTTTTCCCATCAGACTCTCGGTGATACGTTGTACTGATATTTATATTTGTCCCAAAGCCTTTGAACAAACCCTTCCAAAAATTCGAAGTAAAATTTGGATATCAGTCTGAAATTATTGCCTTAGGCACCCCATGTAGCCTAGAAACTTCCTTCATGTAGATTTCTACAATATTTGTTGCCGTGTGTGTAATCTTCACTGGAATGAAATGTGTTGCCTTAGTCAATGTATCCACCACCATCGTGATGGAATCGTGTTGCTTCACAATTCTGGGTAGATTTGTAATAAAATCAACTGTCACAACTTCCCACTTCCATTTTGAAATGGATAAGGGATGCAATAACCTCGTTGGATATCTATGCTTTGTATTCACCTTCTGGCACTCTAGACACTCAGCTATGTAATTAGCCACTTCCTTTTTCATTCATGGACAAAAGTATTGGCTTCTTACAGGTGCAATTGTCTTCTGATATCCTACGTTCCCAACATATGGCACACTGTGCATTTCCTTTAGCACGACATTTTTTAGTTTATTGGAATTTGGTACATATACTTTGCCTTTATACATGAAAATTCCATCTTCGTTCAACTCATAATAATTAAATTTATGTTGTAATGTTTCTTTTACTTTTAGATATTGCTTATATGAATTTACTGTTTCAATAATTTTATGTTTCATATCAGTCTTGTACATGATAATGGGTGCAGCATACACTTCATGAGCTCTCCTACTGAGTGCATCAACCTCTTGATTTTCCTTTCCCTTTATATGCTTAATTTCAAAGCCATATTCAATCAAAAATTCCAACCATCTAGTTTTTCTAGCATTTAATGTTGGTCGTCCAAACAAATGCTTCAAATCACAGTGGCCTGTCCTTTCCTCAAATTTCTTCCCCATAAGGTAATGTCTCCACATTTTTAATGCATGTACAATTGTTGCTAACTCTATATCGTGGGTATAAAAATTCTTCTCATGCTCTTTTAATTTTTTGGACTCATAGCATACCACATGATCTTTTTCACTAAGGACTCCATCGAGCCCTTCCTTGCATGCATCAGTGCACACAACAAAATATTCATCTAGATATGCAATCTTCAATATTGGTGCACTTGTCAATATGTCTTTCAATTGTTGAATGCTCTCTTCACACTTAGAATTCCATTCAAATTCCACTCCCTTCTTTTGCAAAGAAGTGATTGGGCTTGCAAACTTTGAGAATCCTTTTATGAATCTTTGGTCATAACTGGCAAGACCCGTGAATGATCCGATATCTGTCACATTTATTGGCGTTGTCCATCCTCTAAGGGCCTCTATCTTCTCAATTTCCATTGTTATCCCTTCTACTAAAATTATATGCCCCGAGTAGTGAATCTTCTTCTAATAAAAGATGCACTTACTTAGTTTAGCATACAATTTATGCTCTCTTAGAACTTACAACACCATTCTTAAATGTTTCCCATGCTCCTCTTTTGATTTACAGTATAGGAGTATATCATCTAGGAACACAATTACAAACTTTTCCAGATACTCTCTGAACAATCCATTCATAAGGCACATAAAAACAGTTGATGCATTTGATAGTCCAAATGGTACTACTATGAATTCATAATGCCCATATCTTGTCCTGAATGTTGTCTTTATAATGTCTTCTTCCTTAATCCTCACTTTATGATAGCTCGTTCTCGAGTCAATCTTGGAAAAGATTATTGCACCTTTCAACTGATCAAATAAATCATCAATCCTTGGAAAAGGATATTTGTTCTTTATGGTGAACTTATTCGATTGTCTAAAATCAATACACAGCCTTAATGTTCCATCTTTCTTCTTTACAAAAATAATTGGGGCTCCCCAAGGTGACACACTTGGTCTTTCTTCTTTACAAAAATAATTGGGGCTCCCCAAGGTGACACACTTGGACATATGTATCCCTTCTTCAACAATTCTTCAAGTTGCATCTACAACTCCTTCAACTCTGGTGTGTCCATTCTGTATGGTGTCTTGGAGAATGGGGCATCTCATGGTACCAAATCAATAGAGAAATCAATGTATATCTTTGGTGGAAATCCCGAGATTTCCCTAAAAACATATTCAAAATCCCTTAAGACCAAATGGTCTTCGATTCTTGCCACTTTATCTTTGGCTGCCTCTTCCATATGGGCTGCAAAAATATGGCATCCCTTCCTAAAACTCTATATAGTTTTTATAAAGTTTTGGCGATTTTTAAGGTAAAATAATTTTATCCTATAGAATTTGGGCGAATCATTTTTAAAATAGTGAATTTCCTTTTTGGAAAAACCATGGAAAATTAGCCCGTGAGAGAAATTTAGCCCCTAAAACCATCCATGACACAATTACAATCTTTTCCAGGTACTCCCTGAACACTCCATTCATCAAGGGAACATAAAAACCGATGGGGCATTTGATAGTCCAAATGGAACTACCATGAATTCATAATGCCCATATCTTGTCCTGAATATTGTCTTGATGATATTTTTTATTTTATCCTTACTTGATGATAACCTGATCTCAATTCAATCTTAGAAAATATTCTTGCACCTTTCAACTGATAAAAATATCATCAATTCTTGGCAAAGGATAATTTTTCTTTATGGTGACCTTATTCAACTGTCTGAAATAAATACATAACCTTAAGGTTCCATATTTCTTCTTCACAAAAAGAATCGGGGCTCCCCAAGGTGACACACTTGGGAATATATACCCCTTCTTTAAAATCTCTTCAAGTTGCATATGCAACTCTTTCAATTCTGGTGTGCCCATTCTCTAAGGCGTCTTGGGCACTGGGACAACCCCTGGCACCAAATATATAGAGAAATCAATGTCTCTCTTTGGTGGAATTCTTGATATTTCTCTAAAATCATCTTCAAAATACTTTAAGATCAGATGGTCTTCAATTTTTTTCAATTTATCTTTGGCTGCCTCTTCCATATGGGCTGCAAAAATATGGCATCCCTTCCTAAAACTCTTTTTCAACTACATAGTTGAAATCTCTGTAACAACTACAGCTCTTGGAATGCCTTGAATCTTGTCGTGTTTCCCTTCTTCATCAAGACATGTGATTGTCTTGTTGTAACAGCTTAGGACTACATGGTGTTTTTCCAACCAATCCATGCTAATTAGGAAATCATATGAGCCAAATAGCATGATGTTTACATATACCTGTGTGTTGAATCCATTCATGTCTATTGTACAATCTTTAACAATCTCATTGATATTTCTCTTAGCCCTCGTGGCTAATTGAAATAACCAATATTTATTATGCTTACTCCTTTGCAAGTGAAATATTTCAACAATGTTAGCATTTACTTAAGTATGGCTAGCTCCAGAATCAATTAAAATTTCTATGGGATGGTTATCAATCTAACCTTCCACTTCAATCATGGGGGATTGATATTAAACTTGTTTGTTGTTCCAAGGCTACATAAATCCTTGGCATGTTTCTATCCATGTCTTCCACTATTTCATCCTCCTAAATGTTGTGGACAGTCCTCATTCTTTCACCTTTGTAAGGGCAATCCCTATATAAGTGATTTCACTCACATCCCCAACCTTGTATAGGTTTTTTGCCTTGGCCTTTTCCCAAATGAATCTGCAATCTTGTGCTCATTTTGGGTTGACTAAACTTGTTGATTTGCTTGGGAAATATTCTTGAAAAAGGGTGGCTGAAAACCTTTCTACCTCTTAACCTTTTTCCCTTTCATCTTATCATTCCAAGATTTTTGGAATATTGGCCTCCCTCTACTCTGCACATAAAGATGCTTTTCTCTCTTTATGGATTCTTCCAAAGTTTTGGGGTTATCATACTGAATATTATCACTGTAGAAAGAGGGTAACCCACTTAGAAACCTTTGGATTTTGACCTTCTCATCCTTTATGAAGTCAACATACTTCAACAATTCAAAGAACATTTTATCATATTCATCCATTGTCATGCTTCCCAAATTGAGTTCAAAGAAATCTTTCATCTTCCTTTCATAATAATGCTCAGACAAATATTTCTCTTGGAAATATCCTTTGAACTCCCTCCATGAGATTCTTTTCTCATCAAGGTTTTTGGCTTGCTTAAGTCGATCCCACCACATGGTTATCTTTACTTGCAAGTGGTAGGCTGCAATTCTAGCTTCTACCTGAGAGGGGTAATCATGCATATGGAAATATTTCTTCATTTCCAACATTCAGGCCTCAACCTCTTCTCCTTTCATGTGCTTACCATTGAAATTTGGTGGCTTAATTTTCATGAGCTCACATTGCAAGATGCCTACCTTAGGCCTTCTCCTTTTCCTCCAGACAATAGACACACTTGGGCTGCTCCCTGGCCCTGAACTTTCATGATTTATTTTGATGGATTTCCTTGGAGAATTATGATGCTTGTTCATGCTTCTTGACTTCCTATCATTTCCATGATCATCCCTTTTGCTTTGGGATCTAGATGTTGTCACTTGTCTAGTACTAGTTTCTTGCTTGGTGCTAGAGTCTTTGTTAACTTGCTTATGTAACATATTTAGACTTTGAAGTATATCTTCTTGAGCTTTCATAATCCTTTCATTACCATCCTTGTAGCTTTTCACTTCCCTATGCAAGCTTCTCATAGTGACAGGTTCATGCTTGTCTCTTCTTCCATTGGACTCTGTCTCGGCATTTCCCATGCTAACATACAGACCTATGATCTCTTCCTCATGGCTATAAGATCCCTGAGCATATTCCAAAACTCCAGTCCTCATATAAGAACCAAAGTTTCTTTCTTGTACCTCTAATTCTACAAGAAATGTGCATGTAATAATTATTGTTAGAACATGCATAGCATAAAACATTTCATCAATTAAAATACATGTTACTCTTTATCAAAATGTATGAAGGAAACAATGCAATAAATCGAAATATGATTACTTACATGCATTCCTCTCTAAAACATCTTTCCAACGGTTGTACCCATGCCTCAATCTGAGTTATGAGCGAAAAGTTACAACATTTACATGCTACAATTTTCACTCTTTTACTTCTACATAAATCTATTTTATCACTTTCTGAGAAATTTTGGTTCTCAATTCAAAATTATGGGTTGACATATTCCTTATACTTCTCAATACCTTTCCAACGACTATTCATTTTCTAAAATCCAAGCTCTGAGCTGAAAGTTATGGTCCAAAGAAGTTTAGGTTGGTTTACCCAATTTACCCCTCTTGCTATAGGTGTCTTCTTTTTCTTTCTGCACACTTTTACATACCAATATCATAAATATGACTCCATGGTTGTTTTCTATGGTTCATAATATTTCGATAGATTTCTCCTATGCCCCAAATGGACCTCTGAGCAAGGAGTTGTGCCTTTTGGAAGTAATCTGACACTGAAATTTTACCCTTATTGTTTTGGTTGTAACTTTCTCATAGGAGCTCTGTTTTGCAAACAGATTAGCTCATTGGAAAGCTATCCTCGAGCTCTTTTGTTTAAGCCAAAAATATTTTATGTGGTTCCTACGCCACTTACAATCTCAAAATTAGAACTCCTCAAAATTTCCCTGCAAGTTAATGACCTTCAAAAATATGAAAAATTCAGAAAATTTTATATAAAATTGATTGTTTTACTCTTATAACAACCCTTTAAATCTAATTCGTTGATCTCAAATCGGTTTTAATAAGAGCCTTTGATCTGATCTCCGTCAAAAATTGGTGATCGACACTTTCCTTTGGATGCACACAACATTCTTACCAAATTATCGACCCAACCATCAATTGTCATTCGTCGGCGATTTTCATTGGCGAATGAAACTCCTCACCAATTTGGATGACGCCCAACCATCGGCCCATCAGTCATCGACCATTTCTCTTGGAAACAACTTGTAACATCTTGTTAAACCGGTCGACCCGACCATCGACCATTGACCACTTATGAGATGACGTGGAAACTGCTAACATGGAACAACATGTGGATGTTGACATGGCATGACACGTCATCTCGATGTGTCAACTAGACTAACATGGATGTTGATGTGGCATGACACGTCATCACCTTCTTTTCTCCATCGACCATTGGCCATTTCTCTCGGATGAGCATAACACTTTTCCAATTCGGTCGACGCTCGACCATCAGCCCATTGGTCGTTTCTCTTGCTCGACCGAAACATTTCACCGAATTGGATGACACTCGACTATCGGCCCATCATTTATCAATGATTTCCATTAGCGACTAAAACTATTTTCTTAATCTGGCCGACCCGACCATCGGCTATCAACAATTTCCTTTGGGCTCGTGAAACTTTCACCCAAAATCATAGCATTAAACCAAAAAATTCTCCCCTTCAGCACTGTCCCATAGCAATTAATTTCCACCCAAAAGAAAAACTCATCCAAAAACTTTTGTCTTGTAGTAGGCCCTTAAAGGCCCGATGTTGTAACCTACAACTCTGATACCACTTTGTAACGTACCTAGATCAACAACCTGGAATTTATTTACTATTGTTAATCTTATACCAATCCATCACATACCCGACATCAACAAAATGAAAATAATTTCGCTCCGATGCCACTTTGTGACATACTCTAAACAACAAACCCAAAATGATTTTCTCGGATACTGATCTAAAACATACCCATTGCCCGGGTACTTTCAAATTCACCTTCTTGGACTGATTTCAAATTTTTGTTCCATTCTTTAATTCAAAAAACGTGAAACCAACACATGCAGCCATCAAGAACCATGCATATACATAAAACAATGATTAGCATGCCATGCACAGCAATAACCAACAAATAGGCATAGCATAAACACATCACATAGATCATAAATATACAATAGAATATAAATTACACAGAAAAGATAGATGGCGCGTATCATTAATTAAACTATACACCAATTGGTTGTAGACTTCAGGCGTTCCACCCAACCATAGACACTATTGTTCCAAATCTCAACAGCAAGTCACCCTCGAGCCAAGGCTATGAATCCATAAGGATGGGTCCTAGGTTGACTCTAACACACACAACATTTGACTACCAAGCTCTCACAGTTTTCCCAACCGCACAACAATCCTAGCTTACGAGCTCTCTTCCCTTTCAACCTGGACAACCCAAAGAAATGAAGCCCTTTCTCTGCAATGCAATCCATCAAGTTGTTCCAGTTCTTTTCCAAAACTCCAATGCTACTGGTAAGGAATCTCAATGCTAGAAACTCCAAGAATTCTTAGCTAAGGACAGTTCTCTCACAACTGCAATCATTCTCATGTTTTGTCACATGCTCTCTTCATTTTGCTCATTTTCATGGGTTTTAGGACTATCAAGTGTAGGGTTTATTTGGTTAATCACAATTTCCATTCTTTCATGGGCTTCATCTGAATCCTGAAAGGCAAAAGAAGACTAAAAAAATAGTTAGTTTTACAAAATTTCAATATTCACTTAGTTTCTACATTAAATAACTTCATTTAAAGCGGTTTACAAGACATGGAGAAAGAATGTTTTATTGGGATTTGAAATTTGCAAATGTGGAATAAAAAAATATTATTTTAACTGCAAAGACACTACTATTTGTCTTTGGATGTTACAACCCGTATTATTATGAATAAAGAGAATATAACATGCACAAGTAGTTGATCAAGTATTTAAAATTATTTATGAATATTTTGATAAAGGAAAAAGATGTCACAGTAATCTTAGAAGGTACCCCTCGTATGTTTTTTAGCCTCAGCCTCCAAGCCTACCTAACCTTACTATGGGCATTCAATATTATGGCTTTGTCTCAGTGGAATCCTATATTAGGGTCTTAACCCATAGGCCATAAAGTTGTGTGTCTTCGTGGAGGGTGTTTAAAGGCATGGTATTACTATATATACCCACTAACTTACTTATTGTACTCTCATTTTATATTTGATGCAACATATATAGTGCATTACATGGATCTTTGATCATCATAAATTAAAGAGACGCTCTTGTTCATTGTTGTGCTTCATTTATGAGAATATTCTTGCGAGGTACGAATGTATTTATGACAGAATTCTTAGAAAAGTAGAGCAACCTTGTTCAATATAAGATAGTGAGGTTGTAACCTTTATTTGCAATCTTGCTTAGCTCTCTATAAGCAACTATCTTTCTTGAATTTGTAAATTGTTAAAAAATGTTTGGAATATATCTCACTGCTACTACATAGTTTGCTACATACTACATATGTCTCTTCCTGATGTTGTTTTTTTCCAATAAGAAATTCGCTCCAAAATTATATTAAAATACAGTTTTTAATACATCAGATAGGTGTTTCTTCTCATACTCAGGAATCTGGTTCCATACAATGAGAGGCAAAAGAAACAGAAATGGTTACCATAACCAATAAACCGGGATGTAAACCTCTGAAAAGCCAGTTGTCTTCAAAACTCTAAATCCAATAATAAGAGAAAAGGGTAAAAAAGAGTAATAGCAGTGCTCCTAAAAACAAAAATTATTAAGACTAGAACAAGTTGATATGTGAAGTAGGACCTGTTGTCCCTCCATCCCATCTATAGTAGGATAATCGCCCTCTCGGCTCCGAGAGAGCCTGTTTGGAAAGTAAGTCAGCTTCCACATTGAAGTCCCTGTAGGGATAATCGCCCTCTCGGCTCCGAGAGAGCCTGTTTGGAGAGTAAGTTGACTTCCACATTGAAGTCTCTGTAAACATGTTGAAAATGTATCTCCTAAAAGGACTTTATCAGCTCAATAATTCTTTGTTTCCATAGTTTAATGGCAGTTGAATGTAGTTCCTTTTTTTGCTTCAACCACTCGATGACAACCATTGAATCCTCCATTACATGAATATTCCTAATATTTAGAAATTTTGCTAGGGTGAGCATAGTCCATGCCCCTAGTAGCTCTGCTTTGTTATTTGTACCTTCTCCACAGTTGATGAGCCACTTGTACTTGAAAGAGTCAAGATCTATGATGTACCCTCCATCACCACAATTTTTCCCACCTGAAGTAGTCCATGCCCCCAGTAGCTCTGCTTTGTTATTTGTACCTTCCCCACAGTTGATGAGCCACCTGTACTTGGAAAAGTCAAGATCTATGATGTACCCCCAGCACCACAATTCTTTCCGATATTGTTGTTGCATCATCAATGCTTTATTTTATATTAGCCCATAAAAAGTGTCATGAACCATTTAAGATTCACTTTATGTCATACCATTAAATATTCATAAAAGAAATACCAAAGAATAAACGAATGTGGGACAAGCAAGTCCATATTTAGATGGTATTGAAGAAGCATTGTACAAATAACAATAACCATCGTTTTTGTAGAGGTGATGATGCAAAGAATACTTTGGGTATAAAATACATCATTTATGACATAATATTCAACGATGCTACAACCTATTTATTGACTATTTCCTAAGACTATAAAATACATCATTTATGACATAATATTCAACTATGCTACAACCTATTTATTGACTATTTCCTAAGATTGTGTTTGTCACCATTTTATGTTAATGGTATATCTATTTTAATGCACTTTTTTTACTATGTTGGAGCCTAATTATTGACAAAAACACTAGGAGTTTGAGCCTAATTATTGACAAAACACTAGGAGTTTGAGCCGAGCCTAATTATTGACAAAACACTAGGAGTTTTTTTAGTAGCTTTTAAATGAATTATTTTTTATAAAATTACTTTTAAATGAATATTGTTAGGATTATGTCAAAATGTTAAATCCATTCTATGTTTGCCATGAAAACACGTCTAACATTAAGTTTATAATATATTCAAGTAATGCATCTCAAGTAAATGAGAAAATACAAAACTATGTAGTTACAACAACAAAACTCTATAATTACAAAAACTTGTTTTGGCAAATTTTGTAACTGGGATACATGAACACTTTACCATCTCTTATTACACCTATACTTATGAACCAAAAAATATTTTAGTTTGTTTTGATTTCTATATTAAAATTTACATTAAGTGTTACTATTCAAAGTGATAAGCATTTAGCATTAAGATATTTAGTGACAATTTTGAAAAGAATTTACTTTTCAAAACACATCAAATTTACTTGAAGGTAAACTTTTGGGCTTTTGGAAGGCTAATTTTATTTATTTCTTCTTTTTATTTGCTCCAATAATTTATTAGTCATCATATACAAATGGAACTTACATGGATTAGTGGATGACATCAAATTTACTTAGTTGAATGTCAACTTTTGGGTTTTTGGAATGCTAATCTCATTTATTTATTTTTCTTTTTGCTCCAATAATTTAGTAGTCATTATATACAAATGGCAGTTACATGGACTAGTGGACATGGGCATTGAAGAAACACTTTTGGGATTCCTTTTGTGAAGTTATGCTTATTTATGGATATAATGTGTATATGTATGTATTGTCATTGGCATGTATTTTTTGGAAGGTTAATTTCATTTATTTATTTTTCTATTTGCTCCAATAATTTAGTAGTCATTATACAAATTACATTTACATGGATTAGTGGATGACATCAAATTTACTTAGTTGAAGGTAAACTTTTGGGTTTTTGGAAGGCTAATTTCATTTATTTATTTTTCTCTTTGCTTTAATAATTTAGTAGTCATTATATACAAATGGCAGTTACATGGACTAGTGGATATGGGTACTGAAGAAACACATTTGGGATTCCTTTTGTGAATTTATGCTTATTTTTGGATATAATGTGTATATGTATGTATTGTTATTGGTATGGAGGAGTTTGAACAATCCAGCCTAAAAATAGTGTGATAGATTTTCAGTTATTTCAAACTCGAATTTTGATTGTAAAATGTCGTATTTGGTTATGAGAACAAAAATCAACTATTTACTTATGATTTCTCATTATTTTTGTCACATTATTTGATGGCTTGTGATAAAGAGTTTTTTTTCCTCATTGCTCATATTATTCATTTGTTATTAAATAACAAAGGAAGATACTATGCATATATGAACGAGATCTTATTGTGTGATCTTGTAGCACAAGTCTTTGGTAACTACATAAAAAAAACTTGAGGCCAAGTTTTGTTCCAAGGGGGGAAGTATGTAATGCCCCTCCTTGCCTAAAATCTATTTAGAGAAGGATAGGAGGTTAATCCAAGGGTTGACTAAAGAGTTAGTGACCATGTTTTTTACTAAATATTGAGGGATTGTGGAAGTCCACATGCAAAACTACAAACTTGTTAAGAGTAACATGTCACTTGAAATGATTTGGTTATATTATGCTTTGATGTATTTTATATGTGTGGGTGCATATTTGTGCAGGGTACAGGGCGAAGTCTTGCCAACTTGCCAACATATGGGTTTGGGCCATAACCAGTGAATCCTTAATGGATGCATGGAGTCTTTAATGGTATAATATATGGTCTTATGATTGGGGGCGCGCAATAAGGTGGGATGACCTTACTCCCTGACAACTAATTATTCCCGATGTTGAACTAAGCTAAGGTAAAATTGAAAAATACACCATGGTTGAATTAATTAACCACTTTTAAGGGTCTCCTGAACATATTAATATTTTATGAAAAGATGATTTAATTCTTAAATGAAAAATAAATAGTTAAAGAAAAGGAGGCATTAACAGCTTAAAGAGGGGGTGATGAATAATCGAGAATTTATAAAATTACATAAATAAGAAAAATGGTATTTTTACATGGGGGGAGGTGAGGTGGCTAGCATCATTGGGTCTTTAAATAGAGGGGGAAATCCTTGGTTTGGGTGAACCTGGAGAGTACAGATATGTTGCAAAAATTATGCCAACATGGAAAACTTAACAAGATGGTAAATGGGATCTAGAAGGAAGCTAGTTGGACTAAAATGGGTGGTTGTCAGTGGATGGTAAAATACATGTTGTCGATATGCTGCATTTTACACTGGTTATGAGCTCACACAGGTTAGGGATCTCAGGGAAACGACAACAATTTACACACATAAATTTCACATAAGAAAAACAATATACTCACAAAAGATCGCATTTTATTAATGTACAATAATGATACATCACTCTCACACTTCAATACATACATGAGGCCTCATAATATAGCATTGAGGTGCTCATAACAAGATGTCCAATAT
>CBVK0101465662.1:10680-37759 GCA_900067695.1 Picea abies | reverse complement strand
GCTCTTCCGATCTCACAAAAATCATGGTCAACCAGAATATAAGAAAACTATTGAAGATACATATTCAAGAATACCATCCATGTTCAAGCCACAAAGAAGCTTCAATCATGATCATGATCAGTCAAGGAAAAAATTCAGAAGGACTACGCCACAAAGAAGATCATTCACTCCCAGGTATGAAAATTTATTTTATGGTCATTGTTTTTATTGTACTAACTTTGGACATAAAGTTGCAGATTGCAGGGATTATAAAAGAAATGTTCAAGCAGACCATACCTATGTGGTTGCACATAACATTGAGTGTTACAAATGTCATAACTATGGACACATAGCCAGTGATTGTAGAAGCATGATAGATACTTCCATGAAAGAGAATACCAATATCAGATATAAGAAAGTATGGATAAGAAAACAGGAAGAACATGTGAACAAAGACCAGGTACCAAAGATCACAATATTGGCAATAAAATGTGATGAAGAAAATTCTATAGAGAAAGGAAAGATGTCAGATACATAAAGGTTTGGAAAATAACTAAAAGAAAAGAAGGACAGGGAAATAAGGAACAGGTTCAAGAGATTGTACTTTCAGGCATTGTAGTGAAAGATGAATCCACATATAGAAAGAAAGAAGTTTTAGCTCAAAGAGATAATGAATCTACTAATGAAGATGATGATGAATCTACCAATGAAGATGATGATGAATACACATTAGAGAAGGAATTGTTCTGAGACATCCAGCTTAGAGACTCCCAAGTAATATGAATATCAGATAGGGGGAGTCTATACGATAACTATGATAGACCAAAGAACCATCCTTCGAGCAATTTGTAGAGTTTGAGAAGACAGATTCAGAGCAATCAGTTAGAAAAAGTACAATTTGATAGATTAATCAATACTTCATGATAGTATAGTGATAAATGGGTCAGCATTATGGACAATTGCATAAGTAGAGTCTTGGACAGTATGGACAGAGATGGATTCGTAAGAACACTTAGCAGGTTTGGATAGATATATGATAGTGGATGACAGAATGGATTCATAGATTGGTTCAGAGAGTGATTCAAAGAAAAATGAACATTATCATAATGGATGATAATTACACAGGAAATGGCTCGAACAATGCTAATGGATTCCAAATTGACAGATGTCTTTTGGATACATGCAGTGCATACATCAGTTCACATTCAAAACAGAGTAATGCTCAGAAACAACAATGACAAAACTCCCTACGAACTATGGAAAGGAAGCACAGACAACAACCTCTACATCAAGGTAACTCAAGGTAATATTTTATTAATTGAAATTTATGTTGATGATATTGTTTTGGAAGTACTAATGACAGTTTAAGCTAGAAATTTGCTAAGGACATGCAAAATGAATTTGAAATGTCATTACTTGGAGGACTATCCTTCTTTTTGGGTCTTCATGTACGTCAAAGAAACCAAGAAATTTTTATTTCTCAAACTAAGTATATCAAAGAAATGATAAAGAGGTTTGGAATGGAAGATTGCAAACCAATTACCACTCCTATCAAAACCAATTGCAAGTTGAGTAAAGATAATGATTCAAAGTCTATAGACCAGAGGCAATACAGGTCAATTATTGTTAGCTTACTATATGTGACAACATCCAGACCATATGTAATGTAAGAAGTTGGATAGGTGGCACGATTTCAAGAAGCACCAAAGGAACCACATGTATTAGCAGTGAAGAGGATTTTTAGATATCTCAAAGGAAAATAAGAGTTTGGATTATGGTATCCAAAAGGAAATGATCTATCACTTATTTCCTACACAGATGCAGATTGGGCAGGTTGTATTGATGGTCGGCGAAGCACCAGTGGAGCAATGTTCTACTTGGGTGAGTGTTTAGTATCATGGCTAAGCAAGAAAAAATCACCAATATCTCTATCTACAGCCGAGGCAGAGTATATTGCAACAACAGCATGTTGTACATGGGTTCTTTGGATGAAACAAACTTTGACAGATATACAGGTTGAGTATGATGAGCCCATTCCAATATACTGTGATAATACAAGTGCCATCAGTATCTCAAAAAACCCGGTGATGCACTTCTAGATGAAGCACATTCCAATCAAGTATCACTTTCTATGGGAACAGGTTGCAGAAAAGAACATCAGAGTTGAGTATGTGGGCATAAAAGAACAAGTGGCAGACATCTTTACAAAACCACTTCCACAGGAAGCCTTTGAATATCTTCGCCAAAGACTTGGAGTTATTTCTACTCCAAAATGATTTTTTTTTTAATTATTTTTTAATGCTTATCTTATATGTCTTAGATGTACATGAGGAAGCACCATAAGAGGACAGTTCAGTCAGAGGGAGTAGCCCCAGATGGAAAGATAAATTTTTCGTTGATGACAAAGGGGGAGAGATTTATCAGATGTAGAGGAAAGAGGCAGATTTATCATATGTAGAGGCTAGAGGCATGGTTCCAGGGGGAGCATGAGTGATATGATTTTAGTATTGCATCAGAGTGTTGCCATCAATGCCAAAGGGGGAGATTGTTGATTAAGGTTGGTTGTCATTGATGACAACCCTTGAAGAAAGCCACGTAGCACAAAGGTTTGGGTAATGGACCCAATATTGTTTGATGTAAATATGACTCATTATTTTTTTTTCATTGTTGATAAGAAGTAAATATGGATAAACTCCAAAGTGGTCCTCTTATGGTGAAATCCCTCACAGGAAGACGCTTTGCGGAGTAAGAGAACCCATGCTTAATTATGGAATAATGAGATGAAGGATAGTGAATTTTTCAGGGAAACTATCCTAGATAGATAGTTTTTTTCATGCCATTTCCGGTGGTATGTAGAATGTCACATAACTCCTCACAGTTAGACAGTTATGACCATGTGAAGTTGGAGAACCCAGGTTTGGGTAATGGACCCAAGTTTGTTTGATGGATAACGGTATGATTTTTTCTATATTTGAAGGTAATACTATTCTAGATGGATAGTACATGTCATTCCATTTCTGGTGGTATGTTGAATTTCACATAACTCCTCACAGTTTGAGAGTTATGGCTTTACGAAGTTGGAGGACCCTCATATGTCATCTAGAAGCCCCAAAAGGTCAAAGTAGTCAAAGTGGTTTAAGAGATTTTAAAAGGTAAATAATAAAGTTAAGTGATGAGTGTATTATAATTCAAATTGAATACAAAATAAATTATTTCAATAATAAATTTAATGGATAAATTAAAAGTGGGTTAACCCTAAAATAAGGAAAGTTGGCCAAGTGACCTAGAAGATGTTTTTAAGGAAACTACTTGGAGAGTATAAATAAGAAGAAAGGCTCTCTCATTTTAAACACACTTGAGAATATTTAATATCTATAGGTGTCTGAGGTAACCAAGGATATCGAAACCAAATTTCTGAGGGAAGTTGAAGAAAATAAGGTCGAAATGCAAGGAAGGATAAATTCTTTTGATGGTTCTTTCTAAGGTATGTTATTTACAGGTCATCTCACCATTTTCTCTATAAGTTTTTTTATATAATGATTCAGGCCATAAAATATCTATACCATTGAGAAAACATACCCATGTATCTATGGTAAAAAATTCAGCTTGTGGGTCATTGTAGTTTGGGAGTTACACTCCATGGAAAATAGGGTTTGTGGCTAGTCCTAAAACTAGTCAAAAATAGGTGTTTCGGGTAAAAACATATAACTTCTTCATAACAGATCCAAATTCAGTGAGAAAAATGGTGTTGGTTAGGTTATAGTATGTAGTATGTTTTGTAACAGTTTCAAATCAATTCAACGAATATTTCGTGTGGGACACACTCTACAAGGTCGCTCTCTAGAATAAGCCAGAGTTTAACAAGGTATGCCATTTTTGCTATAACTCCTTTTCTGAGAGGTTACAAGTAGTGAAACCTAGCAGAATTTCATAAAACACACTTAAGAACATTGTGTATCAGTTTCAGATCTTTATACATTACAGGTTCAAAGTTATGATTACTTCAAACTAATCCAAAACTAGGCATGTGAGACTAAAGAAAAGTTTGATGAAAATGATAGTCTCTTGTTGTTAAATTTAAGGAAGGTTTGTAGGAATGTAATCATATACACTAGGTCTATTACAAATCTACAAATCAGATTTGGATGAGGAAATTGATGAGGTATTTTGGTTGAGGTACATGTTGAGTACATGGTTGAGACAAGTAGTTGATGAGTTGGCACATACATAAGGTGTATAGTTGATTATGTTGGTACATATTGATGAGTCATAGTTGATGAGTAGTTGATACATGATTGGTACATACTTGGTACATGGTTGGAGGCACTTGTTAGTAGTATTGTTGACACATTGCTTATGGATGATGTAGCATACTTGTATTATCAGAAGCACATATTGATCTTGGTGATGATTATGAGTTGTTGTGTTATACTTGGTTGATGCACATCGTTGAGAGTTGTCTTGGTGATTGATATTGGTGAGTAGATCTGATTTGGTTGATAAAATTGATGAGACAGGTTGTTGTGATAGGTTGTTTATACACGTTGTTGTGACAGGTTGTTGTGACAGGTTATTTGTACAGGTTTGGTGCATGGTTGATGCACTTGTTAATGTACAGGTTGAAGTACAGGTTGGTGCATGGTCGATGCACTTGTTTATGGTACATGTTGATTACAGGTTGGTTGGTAGAGTTTGGTGCATGGTTGATGCACATCTTTATGGTACAGATTGATTACAGGTCAAGGTATAGGTTGGTGCATGATTAATGCATTTGTTTATGGTACAGGTTGATTATAGCTTGAGGTATAGGTTGGTGCATGGTCGATGCACTTGTTTATGGTACAGGTTGATTACAGGTTGGTTGTTATAGGTTGATGCATGGTTGATGCACTTGTTTATGGTACAGGTTGATTATCGGTTGAGGTACAAGTTGATGCATGGTACAGGTTGTTTGGTACAGGTTTACAGCGGTATATCTCACAGTGATAGTGTGACAGTGGTTCCATCATTCTACTTCTACTTTAGGGAAGTTGGATGGGGCAAGGAAAGGTGGTTGTAGCCACCTTCCGGTTGTAGCCAGAGAACATAGGGGGTTGTAGCTTCCTTCTGGTTGTAGCCAGACAGTTGGGGAGTTGGATATTCCCTCAAGTTGTAGCCTGAGAAACTAGGGGGGTGGAGCCTCCTTCCAGTTGCAGCTGGAAAAAAAGGAAGTTGGTGCTTCCAATGAATGTAATTCTTCAAGACATATAAGAAAAATAATTACGTGGTTTTCTCCCGCTTTGGGTTTCCACGTAAAACACTATTGTATTTTGTATGTGTATGACTATTCATTTGTTCATTGTTTATTTAATCTGCAGTTATTGAATGATAATGCTACATTGATATAACACTTGGATTGTATGGTTAAAAAGGATTAAATTTCTCTATTACTGATTCACCCCCCCTCTCAGTAATCCAACAGTTAGTCCTCTGGAATCTTCGTACTTAGTTTGGGATTTTTTGAATTGACGCTATCCCTTTTGTAGACAACCATTTGGAAGAGATTCAGAATTGTTTCACCTTCCCATATGCTCTGTCTCGACTGTCAACTAGACCCCCCAGAAGCTGACTGTGAGTTGGTTACTTTAGTGGCCTATCATTAGGTTGACACACAAGGTGATTGTGAGGGGTGTATCACAGTTCCTGAGACAGATTGTGCATCACACTGCTAGTATCCCTGGGGGTGTCATCGCCAAGCCTTATCACTTGAGCTGGGAAGGGGTGTTAGTTGGAGTTTAGGGTAACTATTTCCTCGGGCCACTGGTTTTCCTTTGTGAGTGATTTGGTCAATCAGGCTTCATCTCCCCAGGTCAGAAGCAATCATAAGGGTAGTTTTATTTGTTTCTATCTCTTTTTAGGATTTTAGTTGGGTGCTTTGTGTTTTTAGATTAGCATTTACTGAGTTTTTTGGGAATTACCTTCAATTTTTTATTCAAAGTGGAAGACCAACCGCTTTTTTGTTCTCGAAGGGTTCAAGGACTTTCTCCAGAAAGGGTGAAGCCATTGATACCTCCGCAGAGGAAAAGGCTAGACCAGGTCTGTTCTTTTGAGTCTCCTAAATATGGAGAAGTATTTCTTGATCCTGTGCCTTTAGAAGAAATAAATTCTACACTGAAGGTAACGATAATTTCTAATATTGAAGATGAAGAATTCATTAGACCTTGGAAACCTCTGTTCACTAGACCTTATGATTAACTTCTCGTGCAAGTACAAAATTTTGAGGCTGTAAACACTCAAGTTTTTTGGATCCAATTACATATCATCGGAGATAATAGTAACGTTCTTGAGAGTGGGAGTCCATATACCCCTCTTTCGAAGATAAGAGGAGGGGTTACATCGCCTCCTCTTCCCTCAACTCAAACAACGAGCTTCATTCAAGTAATGATGTCTCCTTTGATTAGTGGTTCAGTTTTAATGTCAGTCAGACCCACTTCTAACGTGGCTAGTACTCATCCCATGCACTTTGTGTGACATCCCCAAAAATAATTATTTTTAAGTCTGATATTTCTTAGGAAAATTATTTCATTTTTGGTAAATTTGAAATTCAAAATTTTTTGCCATTTTTGGCAATTCCGAATTTTGAATTTAATTAATTGTAATTAATGACTATGACTGTTGGGAAGAGACCTGATTTGACCCAACTAACTTCTTGACTATGACACTTGTATGAAACAAAATATTTTATAATTATTACTGGAAGGCAAATGGATCAACCATGTTGAAATCAACTGACCATGACTCCATGAGTGGGGAACATGTTGGAACTACCTCAGGGATGATTTTTACAAGTGGAAAATCAAGAATTTGGCCATTGGCAGACCCTGAAAATCATGGATTTGCAAAGCTGCAAAAATTCCCAAGGGAGGGAAAAGACCTAGGCAAAAAAATAATTTTGGATATATGGCATATATGAGGAGGCAGGACACTGCCTAGTATGTTGGGGAAAGAAATATATCCCGTGTTGTTATGAGCACTACTGGCTGAGTGTGAGGCAAGGATAGGACTGTTGATAATGAAGAGCATTTGCTGAGAGGGAGTTCCAAGTTAGCCCTCATGGATTCATGGTCAGGCTAGGGGTGAACAGGACAAGTGATTTGGCTGCCCTGTTCTAAGGTTGGGAGGAACTAGGTTGTTCCCTTTGTTGTTCCGGTATTCATCTAGATATGTTCCTCTACTTCCCTCTTATTATATTGTATTGTTGGAATGATTATACATGCCCTCTACTTCTAGATGTATGTGCATATGTGAATAGGCGGAATTATAGAGTTGTTGTAAGGTACTTGTTGTAGCAATAATTTTGTTCTACTAAATATTGTATCTATAGGATCATAACAGGTTATCTGTTGTAGGAACCATCTAATCTGTTAAAGAATATATATATTTAGTTACCATAGGTGATCTCTTATAGGAACAAAACTATTATGTTAATGAATGAACTTATACAACGATTGAGTATTATCTGTGGTAGGCATAGAATGTAAATAGTAAGTAGTGTTGTAAAGCCACTGTGTATTAATCGTGGAAAGATAGATTTATCTGGTATAAAGTAATAAACTAACCAAGAAAATACAAATGCAAATTATGGAAAATTTATAACTATCATAAGGTTATATGCTTATAATTTAGTCAAGTTCTCTTTTCAACCCATACAGGTCCAAACCCAAATCAAGACTACTATGATAAGGATTCACAAAGTATATATGTAGCTATATGAATACAGTTATGAATATATGAAATTTTATTAGACAATCAATGGAGTAGATGGCATGGAAATAGCATTGCATAATTAAAAAATTTGTGCACATTTTATGTAATTAATATGCAAACTCTCTAATAGTTATATAGAACCCACTGTACAATCAGAGTATCAGAAGAATGGTTGTGTGTGTATATATATATATATATAAGAAAACATTCTGGATATAATTACAGAGTTGTATATTTAATCTATTTTTACATTGATAGACTCAGGCCTATTTTAATAACTAATGCTCAAATCAGGTCAACACCGACTATGGAAGGGAAACAAATAGTTTCAGACATTCACATGCTCGAAAGTGAGGTATTTAGTTCCAGAAAACTTTGAGTACAGTTCGGAATGAAACAAACAACCTATTTAATTATTACAAGCCTGGGGTAAAACATTACAATAGTAAAACACAAGAATTTATACTTCCAACACTTTTTATTTTGCCTAGGATCTACGGTGATAAAGGTTGGAAGTAAAGCCACAATAATGAGAACAACATGTATTTTTCACAATATCTTTTATTCCAGAATGTCCAAGAATAGTTCCAGTATGCCAAGAAAATCTAATCATATTTCCATTCCAAAATGTTCGAGTTAGGACTTAGTAAGAATCCGACTTAATCACTCATCCAATTATACATTTTTAAAGTCGACCCTCTTATTCGACCATGAAGGCAAGTAACAGAGGTAAAAACTAGCATTAAAACGAATAAATATCTACCACGGAGATAACTCTTTAGCCGAATCCTTCTACCATTAATTGCCTAGGCCCTTCTTGAAAGAGGCAAGATGGAACCCGAATACTTCTTAAGTGGATGGTAGAGGTTGATCCCCATGATTTCCGTGTGGTCGAAACCCCGGTACAAAGTTGCAAGAAATATACCATTAATGATCATTCAACAAAGGTGAGGCGAATACAATAAAAACGAGTAATAATAGGAAAGGAATTGCAGAGTCATACTTAACTTTCAATGGAGGGATCCGATATCCTTCATTGTTGCACCGATATGAGTAATATTCCATATCAAAAGGGGAGGAGGATCCCAAGACTCCCTGATGGGTACCCTTGCAATCACAGGGTCCCACCATTAGTGATAAGAACCGAATTGATATATCAAAAGACATTGCAGGAACAGAATATACAAATTACCATTACAGTGAAGAACATGAGTCTCATAACGAGAATAGGCCAAAGATTTATTCTAATTACAAGTATTGAAATTTGAATCCATAGATCAAATAATACCACTAAAATCTATCTAATACCATCTGTGAATTATTTTAGATAAGGAAAATAAAATACAAGGTCAACACTGTGCCAAAAAAACCAGACTCGTATGACCTTTGTAATATGCTCAAACTATAAGTAAATGTGCACAAAAAGGATGAACCTGATTGTTCTTAGTATACAACGCAGGGTACAAAGAATTTGATTTAGGGTTAGGCCAATTGTTACTTCGGGAAACATTCAAATAAGAAATTACAGTCTTAAGAATTCGTCGAGTAGTTGGGGAAACAGAGAACCCAAAATAAAACCCAATACCAGGCACTCAACTAGGATAGGAAACGTCATTCAAATCTTGCCAATGAGATTCACGTGTCATGAAATAAGTATAGCATATAGGCACAATACGAATCCCTAACCTAAACGAACTTCTGGGCCATAGTCTCGGTGAAGCACAGCATGTGATAGCACAAAGAAAAATCAATGAATGAAGTCAACGAATGTGGGAGATGACTAACAAACAGCTTGTGAATAGAACACTACCTACGTGAATTTTTTGGGAGGGAATACAAAGAACATTATGCCGGAAAAATATTGCAGAGCGTCTAAGTAGAATTTATAACAATAGAAGAGTCACTTACCGATAGGAAGAATAGTCTTGGGAGGCGCCCCAAGCCGCCATGCTCCCCACGCAGAATGAACTCCAAGAAAACAAGGAGAAAATGCAGAGCCCAACATCGGAATAGTTTTCCCAAAAATGACAAGAGAACAACTACTGTAACCCTAAAAGAATGAACCCCGTGCATATTGAATGTTGAGGGTACAACGGGAATCATGACCATGTGATGTAAGTGACTAGGCGTGTTTGGGTTGGACGAAGGTACAGGGTTGGCCCTCATTTCTTAACTACCTCCATTAATGGAGGGTCAGAGGTTAAATCTCGACTGAAAAAAGCCTCATGTCATATTTAATGGATTGACAAAGTAAATGGTGGGTTTCCTCGAAAACCTACATTTCATAAATCGTCAGCCTCTAACTACTACCAGTGCAGTTAGCACCATTTAGTTAGACTTCACCTAAATATGGTAGAGTTTAACCAATTGTTACAATAGAGTTTTGTTTCTAACTAGAAAAATTGTTCGGCTATGTTGCAAATGCAAGACATTCAACCAACCAAAGTGTTTACCAAGGAATCCTATCGAAGACCTCGGGCATCTATGGAAGAATCAAACAACTAAATATAACGCTAAGATAAATAACCCGACACCCAATACTTTGTGTATAAAGTTTTATTCATGGACTTGGAGTTTAGTCTTGCGTGTGTATATGGAGGTATGTTTAAAGGACAGGCTAGGATCCTAAGTCCTATGCCTAAGTTTTTAATTTCAAATTATTACCAAGTGTAAACTTATAACCACATATAAAAGCTAGCATGACTTAAACAAAAATTGAAAGAAAAATGCTATATTGTGGGTATGTCATGTTAGGAAAAGGAAATTGGGTACACTTGGTATCAGAGTTTAATAATGGAAATAAAATGGTATTTCTTTTATTATAAGTATGTTCTTACAGAATTAAAGGTGAATGTCCCTTAGAAGAAATATTTTTTTATGAAAAAAGTGAGGTACATTACATATGGTATCAGAGCAAAGGTTACAGCACTTGGACCTTGAACAGGGCCACATTTTTATTTTAGCACATATTTCTATCTATGTAAAAACTAACAAAACATTATTGTTACAAACAGAAAACACTTTTTTGTTTTGTGTTAATCATGGCAGCCTAGGATGACGCAGAAATAAGACTTGAGGTGAATCCTGAACAAAGACCCCTGAAAATCCGAGACAGAATAGTGATGGGAGCTCACCCACTGATGTTCTGGAAATGATGAGAAATATCATCGTTGAGTTCCAAGTTTTCAAAGTAGACAATAAGAAATTGAAGAAGGCACAGCAAGAACAATAGGAAATAAATGAAGTCTTGTTGCGTAGTATAGTGACAACGAAAATCCCAAAGGACGATAACCATGAAGAAGAGGTCAACAAAAGGTCCTCCAAGAATTCTGGTCCTGAAACAGACAAAGGGGACAGCCCATCTGAAGGTACACCTTCAGCTGAAGATAAAAGAAAAACAGACATAAAAATCAAACAGGTAGACCACCTTGAGGGAGAATTTAAGAAAATCAAAACATCTACCTTTGATGGGGAATCCCGAACAGGGGAAGAAGTTGAAGCATCATTATTAGACATCAAAAAATATTTCCAGATATACAACTATTCCAGCAATATGAAGGTCAGAATGGCCATCTACAATCTGAAAGGAAAAGCCAACATTTGGTGGCAAGATCTGAAATTGGTCAAGGGTCTAAAGGAGAAACAGATGGAATGGTCAGACTTTAAGAAATACTTTAAGAAACAATACATATCTGAAAGTTACTATGAAAGAAATACCAAATAATTCTATGAACTTCGACTTGGTCAAATGGCTATGGAAGATGTGATAAACAAATTCCTGGAATTACTAAGGTTCATACCTTATATCCAGGAGGATAAAGTGAAAATCCAACAGTTCCTAAGCTATTTACCACATTCCTACAAGGACAGAATCGAATTTGATAATCCCAAGTCCTTGAGTGAAGTATTCAGAAAAGCCCGAATGTGTTACGACCAATACAAACAGTGGACATAATTTCCAAAGGCTTGGAAAGAAAGGAAACAAGACCAAATGAACCAGCGAAATAAAGGATACCAACTAGCCCCTTATCGGAATGCATCAAAAATATTTCCAAGGAAAGGTTTTCACTCCAACAATCCAAGCATGCAAGGAGGTGGTAAACTGGTAAATCTGGGAACAAATAAGTTTGGGGACAACCCCCGTGAACTATTAAAATGATGGGAATGTGGAGAACCTCATCTAAGGAGGAATTGTCCACGCTTGATTTCAACAAACAGAACTATTGTTCACAATTTATAGGAATCCTCTACAGTAGGGGATGTAGGCAGAAGCCTACATCGAATCAATGCAGCTGTAGATGGTCTGCAAGTTGACCATCAGTCCTCTGTGGTGGAAATTGAAGGTAAAATCAATAACACTCGAATTTTTTCTTTAATTGATCATGCATATACATTAAGTTACATCACCCCTAGTGTAGTAGAGTCAAATAAATTTAAGAAAATGAGACACCCAAAATCATGGCTGGTACAACTAGCAACAAGAACTAAAAGGAAAGTGGTTGATTTTATTTCTGATTATGAGTTCAGTTTAGGAGGTCAAAACATAAGGAAAAATATGAACATTCTACCATTGGGATCTTATGATGTAATTATCGGAATGGATTGGCTAGAAAGGCATAAAGCAATGCTAGATTGTTATGAAAAGACACTTAAGTATAAATACGAAAATGACACCACTAGGACGGTTCAAGGTATACAAAAACGAGTGTCAGCTAGACAAGTTTCAACAATGCAATTCAAGAAATGCATGAGAAAGGGTTGTCAAGTTTACGCCATCCAAGTAACAAACTGTTAGAAAAAGAAAATAAACCTAGCTTGGAGTATTTTTCCATTTTGCATGATTGTAGAGATGTGTTTGTTGATGAGATACCTGAGTTACCCCCACGGAGAGAGATACACTCTTCTATCGACCTATTACCTGGTTCTACCCCTATCTCGAAAACACCTTACCGAATGAGTTTGCTGGAATTAGCAGAACTAAAAATTCAACTACAGGAATTATTGGACAAATAATATATCAGACCAAGTGTTTCCCCATGGGGAACACCAATCCTCTTTGTGAAAAAGAAATACAGAACTCTAACATTATGCATCGATTACAGACAATTAAACAAGATGACTATTAAGAACAAGTACCCCTTACCTAGAATAAATGATTTGTTCGATCAAGTAGGTGGGGCAAATATTTTCTCGAAATTGGATTTACGATGTGGTTATCACCAAGTTAGGATAAAAGATGAGGACATAAGAAAAACAAATTTTTGAATGACATATGGACATTACGAATTTGTGGTTATACCTTTCAGACTCACTAACGCACCAGCCACGTTTATGTGTTTAATGATCAGTATTTTCAGTCAGTACTTGGACAAATTCATGTTGGTATTTATTGACGATATTTTGGTATATTCTAAAGCAAAAGAAGAACATGAAGAGCACTTAAGGATAGTTCTGCAAACTTTAAGGAAGCACCAATTGTATGCCAAATTCGATAAGTGTGATTTTTATCAGAAGAAAATACAATACCCAGGACACGTAATATCTGCAGAAGGCATTGCAGTCGATCCTGAGAAACTAAGAGCCATCATGGAATGCTCGATACCTAAGGACATAGCGGACATCTGGTTGTTCATGGGGATCACCGGATATTATCGCATATTCATAGAGGGGTTTTCCAAAATTTCTTACCCTATCACATCAATACAAAAGAAAGGGACCAAGTTTAACTGGTCACAGAAATGTCAAGACAATTTTAATAAGTTAAAGGAATTGTTAACAACCGCACCTATTTTAAAGGTAGCAGATCCAGATAAAGACTTCACCGTCTGTGTAGATGCGAGTAAAAAAGGACTAGGTGGTGTCCTAACTCAAGAAGGACACATTGTTTTTTATGAGTCCTGAAAACTAAAGGAACACGAGTGAAACTACGTCACTCATGAATTAGAATTGGAAGCGGTAATTCATGCCTTAAAAATGTGGCAACACTACATAATGGGCAGAATATTTCTATTATTGACAGATAGTAGCGGTGTGAAATATTTGTTTAGCCAGCCAGACCTTAATGCAAGGAAAGAAATATGGCTAGCCTTCTTGAGAAAATTTGATTTTGAGGTAAGACATGTCAAAAGGAAGGAAAATAAAGTAGTTGATGCTTTGAGAAGAAGAGTTCATGGGTTGTTTGAAATCAACACTAGCAGGGTAGAAAGCGATCTTGAACAGAGGATATAGACTGCAGGTAATAACGATGAAAATTACACTAAGAAAGTGGCAGAATTACAAAACACTACAGGAAATTCAGACAAAACAGAACTGAGTATTGATAAAAATGGTCTACTATGATTTAAAAACAGAATATACGTACCAGATTTGGCAGAGTTAAAGTTAACAGTGTTGGATGAAGTGCATAAGAAACCATACTCTGGTCATCCAGGATACCAGAAAATGATAACAACACTTAGAAAATTATTTTATTGGCCTAATATGAAGGGTGAAATAGCAGAATACTTAGCTAAGTGTCAAGATTGTCAGCAGGTAAAAGCCGAACACCAACATCCAGTCGGCCTATTACAACCCTTACCAGTACCGGAATGGAAATGGGATACTATATCGCTGGACTTTATTATAGGTTTGCCTAAAAATCAGAAACAGAATGATTCTATTATGGTGGTAATCGATAAACTTAGTAAGTCTGCACACTTTATTCCTGTAAAATCTACTTTTAAAGCTATTAACATTGTTGAAATATTCATGAAATAAATTTTTAGATAGCATGGTATTCCTAAAATGGTGGTTTCGGATACAGACATAAAATTTACATCTTCTTTTTGGAAAGAATTGTTTGCAGGGATAAATACTAATTTGAATTTCAGCACGAGTTATCATCCACAAACGTATGGACAGACTGAATGAAAAACCCAAATCGTAGAAGATATGCTATGCATGTACCTAAGAACAAAACCAAGCAAGTGGGAAGACTACCTGCACTTGGTAGAATTTGCATATAACAATGGGTACCAAACTTCGGCCAAATTGAGCCCCTTCGAGGTACTGTACAGAAGAAAGTGTACAACTACAATAAGCTAGGATAACCCGGTTGATAGACTCATGGTTAGACCAGAGATGCTCCAAGAAATGGAGAGTATAGTAAGAAAGGTACAACAAAACTTAAAAGAGGCACAGGAAAGACATAAGAGTTATGTGGACCAGAAAAGAAGACACTTGGAATTTCAAGTGGGAGACCATGTTTACTTAAAATTCAAAGCCCGAAAAATTTCCCTGAAGCTAGGGAACTGTGCCAAGTTGGCACCCAGGTTTTGTGGGCCCTTCGAGATACTAGCTTGAATTGGACCCGTAGCATACCAACTTGCACTTCCAGCCAATCTAAAAATTCATAATGTATTTCATGTTTCTTTATTGAAGAAGTATGTTCATGACCCTACTCGTATGATCAATTGGAACTTGGTGCAGGTGGAACCAGAAGGCGAGTTCCAGGCGGAACCTCTGTGCATTCTGGACCGGAGAGAAATAGAACTTCGAAACAGAGACGTCGCTCAAGTAAAGGTGCAATGGAAGCACTTTATCCCTGAGGAGGCCACTTGGGAGTTGGAGGGAGATTTGTCGAAATATCATCCAACCTTGTTCCAAGGAAGGAATGAACACTGAGGATAGTGTTTTATTGAAGGGGGAAAGGATGTGACATCCCCCAAAATAATTATTTTTAAGTTTGATATTTCTTAGAAAAATTATTTCCTTTTTGGTAAATTCGAAATTGGAAAATTTTTGCCATTTTTGGCAATTCTGAATTTCAAATTTAATTAATTGTAATTAATTACTATGATTGTTGGGAGGAGACCTTATTTGACCCAAATAACTTCTTGACTATGACACTTGTATGAAACATAATATTTTATAATTATTACTGGAAGAAAAATGTAACAACCGTGTTGAAATCAGCTGACCATGACTCCATGAGTGGGGAACATGTTGGAACTACCTCAGGGCTAATTGTTACAAGTGGAAAATCAAGAATTTGGCCATTGGCAACCCCTAAAAATAAGGGATTTGAAAAGCTGCAAAAATTCCCAAGGGAGGGAAAATACCTAGGCAAAAAAATAATTTTGGATATATTGCATATGTGAGGAGGCAGGACGCTGCCTAGTATGTTGGGGAAAGAAATCTATCTCTTGTTGTTATGAGAAGTACCGGTTGAGTGTGAGGTAAGGAGAGGATTGTTGATACTGAAGAGAATTTTTTGAGAGGGAGTTCCAAGGTCAGGCTAGGGGGTGAACAGGACAATTGATTTGTCTACCATGTTCTATGGTTGGGAGGAACCTGGTTGTTCCCTTTGTTGTTCTGGTATTCATCCAGATATGTTCCTCTACTTCCCTCTTATTATATTGTATTGCTGGAATGATTATATGTGCCCTCTACTTCTAGATGTATGTGCATATGTGAATAGGTGGAATTATAGAGTTTTTGTAAGGTACTTGTTGTAGCAATAAATTTTTTCTACTAAAGATTGTATCTATAGGATCATAACAGGTTATCTGTTGTAGAAACCATCTAATCTGTTAAAGAATATATCTATTTAGTTACCATAGGTGATTTGTTATAGGAATAGAAATATTATGTTAATGAATGAACTTATACAACGATTGAGTATTATCTGTGGTATGCATAGAATGTAAATAGTAAGTAGTGGTGTAAAGCCACTATGTATTAATCGTGGCAAGATAGAGTTATCTGGTATAAATTAATAAACTAACCAAGAAAATACAAACACAAATTCTGGAAAATTTCTACCTATCATAAGGTTATATGTTTATATGTTAGTCAAGTTCTGTTTTCAACCCGTACAGATCCAAACCCAAATCAAGACTACTATGATAAGGATTCACGAAGTATATATGTATCTATATGAATACAGTTATGAATATATGAAATTTTATTAGACAATCAATGCAGTAGATGGCATGGAAATAACATTGTATAAATAAAAGTTATGTGCACATATTATGTAATTAATATGCAAACTCTCTAACAGTTATATAGAACCCACTTTAAAATCAGAGTATTGGAAGAATGGTTGTATATATATAAGAAAACATTCCAGATATAATTACAGAGTCGTATCTTTAATCTATTTTTACACTAATAGAATCGGGCATGTTTTAATAACTAATGCTCAAATCCGCGCAACACCGACTGTGGCAGTGTTGGCACAGGGGCAGACCTGGGGTTCAACACTACAACAGTGCACCAACAAAGCCCTAACTACTGGCCCTTTTGGAAACACCTGCGAAGCAGATGAAGTCTCACTCGTGGTAGAGGCAGGGGTGGTTGCAAGACTCAAGTGTCTACAACCTTAACTCGGACACAGATATGTGATTATATCATGTACAAAGCACTTAGCATTGGTCAGTCATTAATGTTCAACTCTTATTATGCTTAACAGATAGCACAGAGCATCACAGTGTTCAAAGGTATTTCATCACTTAGCCACAATAAAACAGATCAGGTCTAGTAGTTCATCACTAAGAATTCTCATACATGTCAGATCCCACTATTGACATACATCTAGGAAGCACAAATCATTAATAGATCTATCTAAATATATCAAGGCACTTAGCAGAACAAGCAATAAACACATCAAGTCGAAGCACAAATCATCACACACAGATTTACGTAGTTCACCCCCACCCTGGGGCTACATCCACCAACTCTTCTTCTTTATTAGTGTCTTCAATCGGTTACAGCACAAAGCCACTCAAAACCCTTACTTAGCACAGGACAGAAGATATGTGCAGGTCGCTAGATCCTTCTTCCTTGCACTTCAACACAAAGCCTTCTACAACCTCTTACAACAACTTGCACTTAGCTCTGCAAGCCTCCTACAATCATGCACAAAGCATTTACAATCCACATTCAATCACACAGATCTAACTACTAGAACTAAGCCATCGGCCATCCTTACATTGCCTAGTTATCTATTTATACATTACAAAAGTGGGCCTAAGCGTGGGTAAACCTGCGGGCCGACATCCCTTTCCCATTACATTAACCCAAAACCCTAAAAGGGGCCCAAAAGTGGATCGATATCCCATGATCTTTGTTTCTCTTGGTGCTCCTTTGACTAACTGTCAAAGTCCCAAAATAGGTCAAAATGACCAAGGTTATCCCAAAACTTGGTCAAGGGCCAACATGCCCCCAACACTCACCTGTGACTCGTCCCGAGTCACTCTGATCTACGCAATTCTTCTTCGAAATCCTCGAGCTTGGCTCGAGCTGCTTTGACCTGTTTTTTTGTTGTGGCCTCCTGCTGGGTGAATTCCAAGATCACTGTGTCATTTACTAGTCCTTCCAGGCATTGTTCTGCAGTGATGATGACTTGCTCAAGCTCTTCTCGCTGGATTTTGAGCTCGGAAAATAACATGCATGCCTTGTCTTACACTAGTTGGATTCACTGAGTGACTTCCATCACTTTGTTTTGGATCATATGTATCTATTGTTGAGTTGTGTGTTGTTCATGAGATCTTTTCATTCTATCCACTGCAGACAGGGCCTTCAGCTGTGCCTGTAATGTATCTGCATGATGCTTTGCTTCCGGAAGCTGCGACTCCAGTACCGATAACTTTGTATTCTCTATAAGATTCTCATAAGTCTGGGTGCTCTGGTTACTAAGATTCTTTGACTCCAAGGCAAGAGCTTTCAATCAGTCAACTACACTGCAAGCAGTTGCTTCTCGCTAGTCTCTTATCTCCTGAGGGGTCTTGGGCATAGTGCAGAGTTCTAGATCGAAAATGTGTTGCTGAAGCTTTTGTATAACTTCTTCAAGTTGTGCCACTTGTTGTGGAACTTTTTCTTTAGCGTGTACTTCGATAATAGTCACAAAGTGGAGTGCTCTGTTGACTAGTTCCTTGACTTCAAGTTGCTTTGCGAGCAACTGTTCCTTGCTTTGTTGTATCTATGCTTTCTCTTTGTCCCACTGTACTTGAACAACAAGTTTTTCTTGTTCTAAATCACTGTACTGCTCGACAAGTACTCCATGTACCTATGTCAAAGCCTGGGTGGCTTGTGTTATGTCTTCTTGAACTTGTCAAAGGTGAGCTTCGATCATATCAGCAATCTGGTGAAGTTGAGCTGGCTCATATCCTGGTTCTACTATCCATGTTGTTAGAGGTGCAGTGGGGACTACACAGCTAGACTGGAGTTCCTATTGCACTCCTTGGAGTTCAATCTCTATACGGTTATACATCTGCTCTTTCTTCACCTCCTGCATCTCTACTATCTCCTTTGAAGCATCATTTACCACTGCAACAATGAAATCAAAGTCATCCAACGTGAGGGTAGATTTCATTTTGGTTACAGGGGTTCTAGGTTTCTTTCGCGAGGAAGATTTCAGAGGTGAGACCTTCCTTTTCTTCGACGAGTCTTCTTCATCCCCAAGCTGTGGTACTTCACCTTTCTATTGTTCAATTTATACTCCTTCTATCTCTTCGCCATCACCTCCTTCGTCTGGTGTGATAGAGGCAGTCCTTACGGATGCACTGTCTACTTCATGAACCTCTTCAGGCTTCTTCGTTTTTCTTGGTCCCGATGTATACGGTGCAGTCTTTGGGATATCAATATCGAACAGCTCTGCAAGGTTTGCTAGAATGATAAGGTCTGCTAACCAATCCTTGGCGATCTCTTCGATGTCTTCCTTGGTCAACTTGTAATAAGACTGCAACTGTTTCTTGTGTTCATCAGCTCACGTTGTTATAGAAATGAAGTGGAAATCCGCGTTGAACTTCATTAAGGGTTTGAATCTGTGGAGAATTTTTGGGGTAATGCGAGGCATAGACTGGATGGCAATCTTCAGCTGGTTGTAGTATATGTGGAATATGACATTCGAATACCATTGCTTGCTCATATCAGTCGAGTACCACAGGGTACTGAACCTCGTAGCCAAAGGTTCAAATGGCTCGGTCTCTGGGAAAGTAGCACCCTACGGCATCTCCCATGCTATGAAGGCGATCACTATGAGAAACCAACTGAAATGGAACTCATACCCTTGGTATTGCGCTTCCCTGCAATCCAGTTTGAGCTGATTCACCAAGTACTTTTCCCAATTCATTTGAAGTCCTTATGCGCACTGCCCTGCGAGATCAACTATGAATCCAGTCACTTGGGTGGGCCGGTTCTTGCAAACTAGCTTGCCTGCTATCAGATGACAGGCAAGACACACTGCATCACCCTTAATAAAGGCCACCTTGTAGCTTTGCATGCCCTTCTCAACATCGCCATAGGTTTATTTGATCTTCATTGCTAGCACTCTGTCTGTGGTCTTTCTAGGATAAAACTCCTGTTGGTTAGGGCCTTGCATGTTGAGTCCTATGATCTGATTGATCAAGGTCAGATCCACTGTGACACAGTGGTTCAACCACAAATAGCCTCTGTGATAGCAAGACAGAAGAAACTTTATGCATGCATTCACCTCCTAGCACCCGCCAAAGTGTGAGATCTTCATGACATTCAGCAATGTTGACTGCGTGAGGTTCTGGGTCCAAGACTGTGGGACGATCTTCAAGTTCTTTCCCTTCATCTTTGTTAGATACTTGTGTGGGGCGAGCATACTGTAGACTTTCCTGTTGCCGAAGTTGAAGTCACTAAACTTCAACGCTGTGAGCTTGTCCTGATTGGCACGAACTGTGTGCACCCCTTTCGGCAAGCACACAGTGACCATAGCATACTTGAATTCTTGGGGCACACTGTCATGGTTGATTTCACCACGTAGAGGGGGTAGGTAAGCGGGAAAAATGCTCAGAATCAGGTTAGCGTTCGCAATATCATCCTTATGCTTCGTTCGCTTCTCATCGACCTATCGGGATGGTCCGGCTTGATCAGTGGATGGAGAAGTTGTTACTCCTCTTTTTGATGATGCTTGGACTCTGGTGGACATTCCTTTTTCTGACATGACTCTCTCAGTCCTTAAATCAAGGAATACCTCTGTGATGGATTCTTTAACTTCGGTGAGCTCATCAGACATA
Organism: Picea abies; assembly: GCA_900067695.1. NCBI lineage: Eukaryota > Viridiplantae > Streptophyta > Pinopsida > Pinales > Pinaceae > Picea > Picea abies. Next base: position 17,006 of record CBVK0101465662.1, on the reverse strand, counting down.
CGCACTCGGGAAAAATAATCAGGGTCATGATGATCTCAGATACTGCACTAGGATGAACAATCAGATCGCAATGACCATTGTATACAATCACTAGTTCTGCGGGCTTCGAATTCTCAGTTGGAAAAAGTGTTCTTCAGGCATGACGCGACAAGCTAAATAAGAAATTCGGCAATGGTCTATTTGCAACAGGTATGAAGCTTCCATTAACATTGATCTGTCCGTTATGGCGAGGTCCAATGGTCTGGTGGCGATCATTTAATTATTTTCTGCAATGTTCCATCTGGAATCTCCTGTAACTTTTCAATCTTTGCCCTCTTCTTACTTAAATTTCTAGCCTTCTTCCCAATAATCTTAAACTCGATTAGTCTTTTTCTGTTCTGATTCCTATCTTCTTTTAGCATAGTTACTGCGCGTTGTTGAGATTCTCTCCAGGGTAATAATTCTTATTTCTCTTGGATAGGTGCTTTAGTCTTCTGTGAGCCTTCTGACATTCTTTCAGCTTCGACATTGGGGTCTCTAGTGTCAAGGAGCTTCGATCTGTTCTTCTATTCTTCAATCAACTGTGCAATCTTCTTGGTCATAAAATATTTCAATTCTTGTTTCTTTTGTTCCAAAACTTCTGCTTCTTTGTTCCATCTAACTTGATCTATGTCAATCCAAGGTTTTCCAGGTAACATAGTAAACGGGGCGTTTTCCTCAATAAATTTAATAATCTCAAAATCTTTTTCAGTCGAAGTTCCATTATCATTCGTAGATATCTGAGTGAGCCTTCCACATAGGTTTACCAATTTTCCTCTGAAGAGTCATATTCCTCCTAGTGAAGGGATCATGGCAGGATTTCCTATAGCTTCCCACGTTTTCTCTGTCATGATATTCATCTGTGTTTCCTCATCTAGAACACAATCAATGTCAAAGTCCCCTATCCTTACTTCGATGTATTATTTTTCTTTGAATATCTCTGATAATCTGACATGTCAGTGTTCATTCAGGGTTTCTTTCATCTAAATTAATACTTTCTCTGATTCTTTCTGAGGTTCTGCTATCTTTGGGTCTATCTTAGGGTTCTGATTCTTTCCTTTGAGCCTAGCAATCATTCTGGAGCAATCCAATACTTCATGATCTAGAGATTTGCAACAAAGACAACTAGGTCCTCCACCAAGGCATTCCTTAGCTAGATGTCCTAATTTCCTACAACTGTAACAAAGGGTTAATCCTCTCTTTATTGTAATTGATCCCCGACCTCTTTTGTACTTTGCACCAGGATCATAGGGGCCAATTTGCAACAAATTATTTCTAGGATACTGCATCCATTTGTTAGTCCAAAAATTATTTCTATGCATAGGTATAACATATCTATCATTATACTTATCATATCTATTCATATCAATCTTTCTTTCATCTATTAATGCCCTAGATTTTAAGCTAGGACAAAACCTATCAAAAATACCTAGATCCATACTTTAGAAACAAAAATTTTCACTTATCTTACTTCTACAGAGCACAAATCTCTCAGATCTAGAACTTTCTTACCTTTATCAGAGCACAAAGCTTACAGATCTTACCTCTTTTAATTAGAAAATTCCACCTTTAAATTTCTTAGAGTACAAAGCATTCAGATCTTGCTTCTTTTCTTCAGTATCAACCTCTTTTCTTACAGATCTGACCTCTTTTCTTCAGATATGACCTTTCTTTCTTGGCACAAAGCTTCACAGGTCAAGTAGAACACTGCGCACTAGGGAAATAGATCTACACATAGAGATTTATTTACACAAATCTTCTTCTTCTCTAGTTCCCAGCAATCACAGTTTCAGGTCCCGGCAATGGAACCATTTGTTGGCACAGGGGCAGACCCGAGGTTCAACGCTACAACAACACACCAACAAATCCCTAACTACCAGCCCTTTCGGCAACACTTGTGAAGCAAATGAAGTATCACCCGAGGTAGAGGCAGGGGTGGTTGCAAGACTCAAGTGTCTACAACATTAGATGGGACACAAATCCGTGATTATATCATGTACAAATCACTTAGCATTGGTCAGTCATTAATGTTCAACTCTTATTATGCTTCGCAGATAGCACAGAGCATTGCAGTGTTCAAAGGTATTTCAACAGTAAAACAAATCAAGTCTAGTAGTTCAACACTAAGCATTCTCATACATGTCATATCCCACTATTGACATACATATAGGAAGAATAAAGCATTAATAGATCTATCTAAATATATCAAGGCACTTAGCAGAAGAAGAAATAAACACATCAAGTCGAAACACAAAGAATCACACACAGATTTACATGGTTCACCCCCACCCTGGGGCTATGTCCACCAACTCTTCTTCTTTATTAGTGTCTTCAATCGGTTACAGCACAAAGCCACTCAAAACCCTTACTTCGCATAGGATAGAAGATCTGCGCAGCTCTCTAGATCCTTCTTCCTTGCACTTCAGCACAAATTCTTCTACAACCTCTTACAACAACTTGCACTTAGCTCCGCAAGCCTCTTACAATCATGCACAGAGCATTTACAATCCACATCCAATCACACAAATCTAACTACTAGAACTAAGCCATCAACCATCCTTACATTGCCTAAGTATCTATTTATACATTACAAAAGTGGGCCTAAGCATGGGTAAACCCATGGGCCAACATCCCTTTCCCATTACATTAACCTAAAACCCTAAAGGGCCCAAAAGTGGATCGAGATCCCGTGATCTCTACTTTGCTTGTAAGTCCAAATGGCACCAAAAAAAACTCATAGTGTCAATACCTTGTCCTAAAGGTTGTCTTTTGGATGTCCTCATCTTTAATCTTGACCTGATGATATCTCGATCTGATATCTATTTTTGAAAAAACTGTAGTCCCTCTGAGATGATCAAAGAGATCATATATTCCAGGAAAATGGTATTTGTTCTTAATGGTCATATTTGTAATGAACCTCATATTTATCACACACAAAAAAAAATGTTTATTTTAATTTCTTGGTAGAAGAAGGGGTTCTAGTTATGCAACTCTGTTGTCGACTTGGTTATGAAACTCTGTAATAAAACCTTGCTATAAAACTCTAAAAAAAAACCTTGTTACAAACTCCTAGATTTCTACTTACCACAAGATATCCTATTTATGTCATGAGTAGAAAGGTTATAAGGAAACATCCCCAAGACTTTAGCAAGCCCCCTTCTGCCTTTCACCCCTATGCATATAGGCTACATATATAAGGGTAGTCTTAAAATACATGCTGCAACTCGTTTTAATTAACACAAGGCTCCAAGTTCACGCACAAGTGTACTTGTTGACGTTATCCTAGGAAACTTTAACTAGTCCTTAACCATAATAGACATGGGGTGGGGTTTTTCTCTTACACTAGACAACTAACCTAACTACCAAGTCTCGGTTATTTTTTGGTTCTTAGAATCGGTGGTTGACTATAATGAAAGTACTAGATCCAAAAGCCAGTGGAATGTTGACAACTAGGATCTAACTGATGTCTCGGATTAACATAGAGGGTGAGAATGACAGTGTCAAATCATGACATTCTTTAAGTGGAAGAGATGGTTTACTATCGTAATAGTTAAGGGTTTGTAACTTCATTAATGGCCATCCTGCAAATTCCTTTTTATTACCGGGATCTACACCCAGTGTGTCCCACTAACTCTGCCATTGTCACATGGCTAACTGTCCTTCGTACTCCCTGTATTTACTCTGAGACATCAAGGTGCCGCTTAGGGTTGGATTAGGTTCATAGTTTTTGTCATTTCTGAGTTTTTATGAAGAGGTTCTACATATCACATTTTTGGAGGTGAAGTCTTTGAGTGATGGTGGTCGTTCCATGGTGTATCTAATGACGTGGTCTGAAAACCTGGTAAGTGCCTCCTTAAACATAATACCAAGATAGATAAAAATAAGGAGATGTAATCTTTGGAAAAAACGTTAAGTGTTTTGTTGTTCTGTCAATTATCGTCATGTCTATTACTGTTGTGTTCTTCTTTGCGGGAAATTTCTCTGTAATACCTTTCAAGAATCAAAATCACCCTTAGTCCTGGGAAAAAAAAATTCCTCCCTGAGAATGTCGGTATTCCTTCTTTGGTTAGACATTTGGGAGCCCTTTGTAGTAGTTACCGAAGTCTTTTGGAGTTAGGGTTACTTGATAGCATATGCCACCCCTCAAATAATTAATAATCTTTCGTTTAACAGAGGAAGGTAAAAGTCTTACGAAAAGTCTCATTGTGAAATGCCTAAGGTGTGGTATATACGTCGTCTTGTTTTCATTATTCCTATTTTCGTTCTTCCTCAAAGAATCTCACGAAGATAGGTTGGCCCTGTGCATAATTCATTTATGTAGACTCTTTCTGTTTGGTAGGGTAATATGTTATATTTATTTTATTTATATCCCCTGCAATGGATGGAGTTGTCATTCTGTAGATCTATCAGACCTTTGTCTAGTTTTCACCATTGTTATTTGGTTTACCTGCTTCTATCTTCGTGATTCCCCGAATAGTTTATTGGAAGTCCTATGGAATATAGTATTTTGGGTTTGGAACGAAAACTATGTCACCTTGATGGGCGGTGATTGAATCTCATCATTTGAATACCATAACACAATGACTTTTCTCTCACTGTTGATTGTAATTATTTGCTACAGTTTTGGTTCCAGAATGGATTCAACTTAACTCTTTAATCAAGCCTATATTTTGTGTGCAAAGTATGTACTATCACTTCGGCTTTCTCCTGTGGCATGTTTGTATAATTTTCAAATTAAGGGTTTCACTATTGATTAATTATTTGTGAGAGGGAACTTATAAGACTTGTTATCATCACTAATGATGGGCCTTGTTGATGTGAGGACCCATCAAAGATTGTACTGCGCCCTCTTCCCTCGGCCCGAACATCTATTTAGACAGCGGGTGATGGGGAAAATATTTGAGCTTGCGCATCATAAGATAAGTTCCTTTCTGCAAAAGAAACCGTTGGTTTAAGTTTTATCATCCTATTGCAGCTACTTTTTTTTTGTTACGTATCCCTCGAATAGAGACTAACTATTTCAGGATTTTGTTTTCTTATAGGATTTATGTCTATGCAAATCCCAGATACCCGACTCTTCTTTCTACACAAAAGGTATTCAGGTTCTGAACCCATCACCCCTCAAGCTAACTCTATAGGTTCTAGAATCATCCAAGGAGATCGTGACTTCAACTAGCTTTGTTATACTAATTCTTTTGACTTCTGTAATGTTTTGTTGGAGTAAACCTTTGGGGTTGTTTTCCATTGTTGGCATAACGCTATTTATTATATAAGTATTGAGTCTATATTTGATTTTAGATCTGGTCAACTATTTAATACACTTCTTTTTATTAAATGAAAGGCAATCTTGTCCGAAATTACTCAGAATGATAATCTGTGTAGAAGTGAGTCTGTCTTTCGATTTCAAACACTGAACTTGTTATTTAGAAAAGAAAGAGAAGTCCATGTAACTCGACTCTATCTTGTGCCATTGTCCTATTCCATTACAGGAAGAAAAAGAACTATTTCCCAGAGTTTAATACTAGATTTACTGGTATCTTTTGTTCCACTTTATTTGATTTATATTGAATGAGGTGCATCGGCTGTTGTTTTAGCTAGAGTATTCCCACTCCTATGCATTTGATTTATAGTTTTGGTTACATGTCTGTCGAAAAGTCATCATACTCAGAGTATAGGAATGAATCCCTATATATATATATATATATATATATATATATATATATATATTATATATATATATATATATATATATATATATATATATATATATTAGGTTATGTATTTCATTACAATGCCTGCCAATAGTAGTTAGACATATACTTGTCTATATGTGATATAGATATATCATGGAAATGTATTGGTTCTTAGTATCTTAAATCCACACTAAGTGACAGATAACATCCCGATTACATTTATGATTATGAGTTTGTATTTGCAGAAATATACTTATTCCATATATACATATAGACTAGTTTTCAATCTGTTCATGCCCAGATGTTCATACCAGAAATTTCGATATAAAGGAAATACCTTTGTTATAGCAGAAATCTAGTTACAGAAAATGGTTGCTTCCAAAATTTAATCACACCAATCCATTCGATTATCCTAATAAATAAAATAATTTCTAACTTTCGTACAAAATCTAATCTATTCATAAAGAGCTTCTCATAAATTGACTTATAAACTATTATGTTGGAAATTGGGCTTCACACATTCGTATAATCGAATAGTTTCACTCAGGTTATTGTGTCCATACAGACTTTAATGATTGTGCTACATCTATAACTAGTTCACTCCACAGAGATAGA
>CBVK0101465660.1:0-14562 GCA_900067695.1 Picea abies | reverse complement strand
CTGTTTTGCAAGCTGCTACTTGCTGAGAGCACCAACTCTCTGGATTCTCTAGCACCAAGTCCCTGGTTTCTCTAGCACCCACTAGAAGGAAGCACCAACTCCCTAAGTGTTCCAGCACCAACTGGATGGAAGCAACCACTTATAGTCACATAGGCACCAACCTGTATAACAGAGAACAACAGTTCTCCCTTGCACCACCCTACCACCCTGGTTTCTCTGGCTGCAACCAAATGGAAGCTACTACTCCCTTTGTTCAATCACCCACTTGAGCCTTTGAGGACAAAATCCCTCCCTAGCACCTCCCTACCACCCAAAAATATATCTTTTCTATTATGACTTATTACAGTGATATAAAGTTCTTCACTGGCTTACCGGTCTCATCATTGTTCTGCTACACTGCGCTGCTCTATCTGCATCAGTGTCTTCTGCACCCTCCTTGCGCTTTCTGTTCTTTTTCCTTTTATGCTATCTGTGCCATGTCCCTTCAATGTACCATTCCCCTTATGTACATCTCTACTGCTACGCTATGCCTCCTTCTTCACGCCTCAATCACTCTCAACCACAACAACACCCATTTATTCTTTGTTCAACATTCTTATAGTCTCTGTGCACCTTGTGCATGCAATATCCATATTTCTCTTGCATCCTCTCCACCCCTAATCTCCTCCACATTGAGGTGTTTTTCTTCACTTCACTCTTCCACAACTATCCTTTCTCCTATGTGCCACATTGTGTCTCTCTTTTCTGCATCTCCTGCCCATTGTGAGTGCTCTGCCTGATCATCATAGTAACTCTTCATCTTCTCTGGCAGTTTCACCCATGCCCATCCATCATCACTGGGTTTTCTATCGATATTCCTCAGCTTCTCTGGTAGTTAATATTCTTCATCTTCTCTGTTGTAGACGATCTCATCCTCTGGTAGAAACCATCATTTATTTCTAGTAGTTACACTATGAAGTGCAACAGTGGCCCTCCGATCTTATTCAAATTCATTTTCACCGTTGAATTGACTTCATTGAATCTTGCATTCATTTCACCATTTCGCACTTCGACACTTCGGGATCCCCATGGTAAAGATTTCATTACTCTCCATGTCCCGATCCCCAAAACTCTGAAATGGAGCTTGTCTGAAGTAGCTCCTTCCTCCATCTTTCACTGATGCAACCAATGGATATGACCACAGGCTGAGCTAAAACGTATTTCACATTTCGGCATTTCGACAATCCTATTGTGTGGCATCTCAACTCTCCAAGTCACAATCTCTGAAACTCTGAAAAAGGAGCTTACCGCTTCAATATTTTCTCTACATATCTTCGACCATGTGACTATAAGAGGTGACTGAGCGCTTATCCATATAGTGCTTTCGCGATTTCTCTTTTCGACACTTTGATGTTCCTGTGGCGATGAGTTCTTGATGCTCCATGTCCCGGTATCCGAAGCTCTGAAATGGAGCTTGGTTGTGCTAGCTTCGATCACTTTGGCATTTTGTATTTCATCCTTTCATGATTCTTGTGATGAAGAGTATCGTCACTTGACTCTTCCAACTCCCTGTATTTGAAGCTCCGAAATGGAGTTAGATCAACGGTCCACACCCTAGATGATTCGACGGTCCATATCTCTTCGTGATTTCCCACATTGTGATTTCAACATTCTTGACATGAGAGTTCTTGACAACTCCACCTCTCGGTCTGTGAAACTCCAAAATGGAGTCAGCTCAACTTTTCATCTTTTCACACTTCGCAACCTCAGGATTCCTGTCATGAGATTCCTTGACATCTCCAACTCCCAGTATTCGAACCTCCGGTATGGAGTCTTTAACATTTCACGATTTCACATTTCGCATCTTCGGGTTTCGCGACTTCGGGACTCCTATAGTAAGAGTTCTTGACATCCCCAACTCCCAGTATCCGAAATCGTCCTCCTTCTTTTGGGATTTTGGTGTTTCGCATTTTGTGATTCCAGGACTCCTGATGATGAAGAGTCTTGACTCTTCCAACTCCCGGTACCCAAAATTGTCCTCCTTCTTCCAGGATTTTGGCGTTTCACATTTCACGATTCTGGGACACCTGACGATGAAGAGTCTTGACTCTTCCAAATATCGGTATCCAAAACTCTGAAATGGAGTTATTTCCCGGTCTGCGAAACTCTTCATTTATGTGCCTATTTAGGGATTTTGGGATTCCAGATTTCGCAACTCTGGGACTCCTATGTCAAAGAGTCTCAACTCTTGACTTCTCAATTTCCTGGTATCCAAAACTCCAAAATGGAGTTTACACTTCTGATCTTTCCATGCCATTATCCTTGCGCTGCTGATCTTCCTTGTCTGCGTGTTTGTCATGAAATGAACAAGCACACTCTTGCAATTTCTCTTCTAAGCAGCTTACGTTGTCCCTGTTTTTCCATCGCTCTAGACTTTGATCTTGCCATCAATGACAAGCACAACTACCTGAAAACATGCCAACAATCTCCCCCTTTGGAATTGATGGCAACCCTGAACGACTGCACTAATCTGTTTGGACCTCCAATAGTAGCATCCGGTTTGGACTAGTCTTTTTCTCCCCCTTTGACATCAATGTCAAAGAAAACATGCTCCCCCTGAGATGTTGCAGTATTTTTAGGAGGTATCAGATATTCAATCAATGAAAAACTCCCCCTAACAGGAATGACTCTCTTAGGTGTGAGATGGGATGACACCCAACTTTTGTCGGAGATATTCAAAAGGTGTCTTGGCTAGGGGTTTAGTAAATATGTTTGCAATTTGTTCTGTGGTTGGAATGTAATGGACCTATACAACCTTATTGGTGACCTGCTCTCTCAGAAAATGGTATTTTATGGGAATATGCATGGTCTTGGAGTGGAATACAGGATTCTTGGACACACTGATGGCACTAGTGTTATAACAATGGATTGGGATCGATGCAATGTATTTTACCTCCAAGTCTGCAAGTGTCTGAATCATCCATAATATCTATGTGCAACAGGTAGCAGCAAAAATGTACTCTGCCTTTGTAGTTGATAAAGAAATGGAACCTTGCTTTTTACTAAGCCATGCTACTAATGAATCACCCAGGAAGAATGCTCCTCCACTGGTGCTTTTTCTCTCATCAACACAGTTTTCCAAATCTATATATGAATAGGCAGTTAATTGAAAATTCTGATTTCTGGGATACCATAGACCATAAGTCATTGTTTCTTTCAAATACTTGAATATCCTTTTGACAGCTAGAAAATGACTCTGTTTAGGTGCAGACTGATATCTTCCTACAATTCCAACAACATGCATTATGTCTGGGTGAGATGTTTTGATGTACAACATGTTGCCTATCATTGACCTATATGAAATTTGATCAACATCAGGTGAGTCATCATCCTTGCTTAATTTGCATCCAGTAACCATAGGTTTACCCACAGGTTTAGAATCTTCCATTTGAAACCTTTTCAACATTTCTCTTAGATATTTTTCTTGAGAAATGAACATCCCTTCAGACCTCTGTGTAATTTGCAAACCAAGAAAAAATTATAGTTCACCTATCATAGACATTTCAAACTCAGAATCCATGGCAGAAGCAAACCATTGTACCAACGAATCCTTATTACATCCGAAGATAATGTCATCTACATAGACCAATATGATAAGAAGATCATTATCCTCTGTTTTGATATAAATATTGTTATCAATTGTTCCTCTTTTGAACCCTTTGTTTTTTAGATATGTATCCAGTCTTTGATACCAGGCTCGAGGGGCTTGTTTTAACCCATATAAATCTTTCTTTAGATTTCATACTAAGTCAGGATTATCAGATAGTTTGAAACCCTCTAGTTGTTCCATATAGACTTCTTCACTTAAATCTCCATTTAGAAAAGATGACTTGGCATCCATTTGATAGACTTTAAACATTTTATGACAAGCATAGGCAAGAAACATTATGATAGCTTCTAATCTTGCTACGGGCACAGATGTTTCATCAAAATCCAGTCCTTCTATCTGAGCATACCCTTTACAGACCAATCTTGCTTTGTTCCTGACAACTTGTCCCTGCTCATTCAATTTATTCTTAAAGATCCATTTGAAGCCAATGACATTTTTACCTTCAGGTCTATGAACCATCTTCCACATATTGTTTTTCTCAATCTGATCAAGTTCATCATTCATTTCTTTAACCCAATGGTCATCTTTGCTAGCTTCATTAAAATTCTTGGTTTCCAGCATGGATATGAAATCTATATGTGATTGTTCAGTGTTTTTTATTATCTTTCTCCTGGTTTGTACACCTTTGTCCTTTTCACCAATTATCTGACTTGCAGGATGATTCTTTTGAGTGATTTTGGAGGAGGAATTTGAAGTTGTCTGTTGATTTGAGTCTATCTGAGTATCTGTTTCTTCATCTAATTCAAAGTCTTCATTTTTTTATTCTTGGACCTATTCATCTTCAGCTTTAGTTGTGTCTTCTATAGAAGACTCATTATTGTACACCTCTCTTGCTGGGATTCCCTCATCAACTTTTACGTCAATATAGTCAACCATTTTATGCAGCCTCTTATTATAGCATTTGTAGCCTTTGTTGTTTGTCGCATACCCTAAGAAGATACTTTCATCAGCCCTGTCATCATATTTTCCAAGGTTCTCATCATTATTCTTTATGTAACATTTACTCCCAAAGACTTTGAAGTGTTTAATTGACGCAGGTCTCCCATACCATAGTTCATAAGGTGTCTTGTCACTTTGTGGTCTGAGGTGGGCTTTGTTAATAACATGGACTGCTATGTGTATTTCTTCTACCCAGTAGGTTTGACCAATGTTCTTCTCATTCATCATTGACCTGGCCATTTCCTACACTGTTATGTTTTGCCTCTCAACTACTCCATTTTGTTGTGGAGTTCTTAGGATGGTGATTTCTCTCTTGATCCCATGTTTATCACAGAATTCCTTGAATTCACTTGACATAAACTCTCCTCCTCGGTTTGATCTTACTGCCCTTAAACTCTTGCCTGTTTGAGTCTCAGTTAGGGCCTTAAATATTTTAAACTTCTCAAATGCTTCAAATTTTTCCTTGAGAAAGGAAACCCAAGTAAGTCTGGAGTAATCATCAATAATCAGCATGAAGTAGTTTTCTTTCCCTGTGCCTTCCTATCTTGATGGTCCACGTAAATCCATATGAACTAGTTAGAGTGGTTTCTCTCTTGAAGTAAAGCTCTTGGACTTAAACTGTGTCATGTTTAACTTTAATACTTGGTAGGGTTTATACATTGAATCTTGGGGCTTTGATATTCTTGGAAGATCTTTTACTGCCTCGAGATTTTTGAGTTTGATTAAGTGGTCAAAGTTTATATGTCCAAGTCTCCTATGCCATAACCATATTTCATCATATTTGCTTAGATGACATTCTTCTCTATTTTCTTTCAGCACATATACATTATTCTTTGTCCTTATGCCTTTGGCCACCACTTGTCATGAGTTTACAGACTTTATCTTGCAGTCCTTGGACATGAACACCACTTCACATCCTCTGTCACACATTTGATTTACACTGAGCAGATTATGTTCCAGCCCATCTACAAGTAGAACATCTTGGGCTTTTCCTTTTCCATTATTTAAACTCACCATCCCTTTACCCTTTATTTTACCTAGAGCATCATTTCCAAAGGTTACGTTTCTTGATTTTCTTTCACTTAGAGACATAAACTTACCTTTGTCTCCCGTCATATGTTTGGAGCATCCACTGTCTATATACCAAGGGTTCATTTTTCTTTGAGCTAACAACACTAATCCACACTTGTCACTTTCTTTCTTCTTCCAAACCTTGACATTTTCAGTAGGGGAATTCAAAATTGGTTCATAGTTCCTTAATCGACATTCAACATATTTATGTCCATAGTTATGACAGATGTAGCATTCAATCTCATTATTCAATAGGTTAAAATTATTGTTGCAACATTGTCTACTCATTGACTGTTGATTATTTCTTGACCTCCTTAGTTGCATGTCCCTAGGCTTAATTTGGCAATTTGCAATCTGAGAAGGTTTGTTACTTGGCTGTATCATTCATTGTTGTGGCAAGTAATTATTCCTTTGAAATCTTAATTTCTCATGTTTAAGTCTTAAGTAACAATTTACAACTTTGTGACCAAAGTTGGAACAGTAGAAACAATAGCCATAGAAAATTTCTTTGTACCTGGAAAATGGTTGTCTTCTTTGAGCAAATTGATTTCTTCCATGATGATGATGTCTTTCAGTAGGGAGCACATTATTTCTTTATTCTACAAATTCAGTCCTGGCACCTTTTTCTTTACTCGTCCTAGGCAGCTAATTGTCTTCCTTTGTCTCTGCAGGTTTGTTGTTGTCATTGGTTGTAGATTTGAAAAACTTGATGGGTTATTCATTTCTTGGCTTACCACTACTTGATCCCTCTTCATAACCCAAACCAGTTTTCAGCTTTGGATTTCTTTGTTGATTAAGAATGGTGGCTAATCCTTCTGAGGCTTTGATACTTGACAGATTCTGATTATACAAGGCTTGAAACTTTTCCATCTCTTTCCTAGTTTTTACTACTTCTTGTTCTAAGGCTTCACATCTAGCCTTGTTTTCTAATAACTGTCGTTTCAGAATGTCTTTGATTTTCTTTGTCTCTTCTAATTCCACTTTTAGTAGGACAAGGTCTTCATCAGGTTCTTTATTGTCTTTCTCGAACTGTATCAACAATTGTCTTTGCTTTCTGTTCTTAATTCTTAGTCTGTCAATCTCTTCCAGTGCACTGATCAGTTCTCCTTCCATGTCAACCACAACTTCTTCTTCATCACTTCCTATGTTGTTATTATCATAATATTCTTTGGCCATAAGTATGAAGTCATTTATTTTATCTTCAATAGAGGAGTCATTGTCTTCATCATCTGAAGGATCATCATCATTCTTTATGCAAAGACTTTTCTTCTTAAAGTTATTCTCTTTAAAGAAATTTTTGTGTGTGTACTTCTCCTCATCATCACATGTATGATCCTTTCCTTCGTGGGGAAATTTATTTGAAAAATGACCTATCCTACCATAGTTGAAACATTTGAAAGGAAATTTACCTTTGTATTTGTCTGATCCCTTCTTCAGTCTCTTCACAAATTTTGCTTCAATTTCATTGGGCTCATAATCCTCATTCTTGTCTGCTTTAAATGGTGCTTCTCTAGAGGTGGGTTTATCTTTAACTATTCTCATTTCATATGCAGTCAATGTTCCTAGAAGTTGATCAAACTCCAATGTTTTTAGATCATTAAGTTATTCTATAGCAGAGACCTTCGTGTTGAACCTATCTGGGAGAGATCTCAAGATTTTCTGAACTAAAGAAGGTTCCTCAATTTTTTCACCAAGTGATTTCATTGCATTTACCATTTCTTCTACTCTCAGAAAGTATTTTCCAACAGTTTCATCTTCCTTCATCTTCAGCTGTTCAAACTGTATTTTGTAGGTTTGAAGTTTAGCGTCCTTTACCTTCTCATTTCCTTCATAACTGCTAATGAGTTTTTCCCACATTTCTTTGGCAATTCCTAGGTGCATAACTTTTACGAATTCTGCTTCTGCAAGCCCACTCAAGATAGAATTCATAGCCTTAGCGTTGAAACTAAATTCTAGATTTTCATCCTTATTAGCTAGCACAACTGGCTTTACATAACCAATATCTATCACATCCCAAACATCTACACCTAAAGCCATTATGTAGGTTCTCATTCTAACTTTCCAGAAGGCAAAGTTTGTTCCATTGAATAGAGGGGCCTTATTGGTCGAATTTCCTTCATGGCTTGACATGTTTAAGCTCTAGGATCTACCCTTAGATAGAAGGGGCCTGCTCTGATACCAGTTGTTGGACAACTAAGAGGGGGGGTGAATCAGTTGTCACCGTGCTTAAACAATTATGCTTCTTTTAAAATCTTTACAAGGCACTCAATGATGATCACAATAATGCAGGGAAATAAACAATGGCACATTCAACATCAGTCACATATATGAGAAACACATAGACAAATATTTCCTGAGGAAACCCATATAGGCTAAAAACCTCTTTTTCTTTATATGATAAGTAATAGTTACATTCTTTACATTATCATACATATGAGCATCAACTCATAATGAGGCTACAACCTCAATTTTGCAAGCTAATACTTGCTGAGAGCACCAACTCTCTGTTTTCTCTAGCACCCACTAGAAGGAAGCACCAACTCCCTGGTTTCTCTAGCACCAACCAGAAGGAAGCACCAACTCCCTATGTTCAAGCACCCATTTGAACCTCCGAGGACATCAGTCCTCCCTAGCACCTCCCTACCACCTTGTTTTATAAATCTTTGCTACTGAAACTCATTACAGTGATATAATGTTCAACAATGGCTTACCGGGCTCATCACTGTTCTGCTGCATTTCGTTGCTCTGTCTACCTCACTACCTTCCTACACACATGACTTGTGTTGTTTGTTATTCTGTTTTTATGCTCTGTGTGCCATGTCCATTCACTGCACAGTTCCTCTTCTGTTCAATTTAGCTGCTGCACTCTCCTCCTTCTTCACACATGAATCAACTTCAACAACAACAACCACAACAACTCCAACAACAACGACCCCCATCTCTTCTCTGTACCGTGTACTTATATCTTCTATGTACCTTGTGCATGCAATGTGTGCAATACCTCTGCATACTCACACCGTGCCAGTATCCTCCAACTCTCAAGTGCTCTGCCTGATCATCGCAACTCTTCAGC
The DNA here is from genome assembly GCA_900067695.1 of Picea abies. Classification (NCBI taxonomy): domain Eukaryota; kingdom Viridiplantae; phylum Streptophyta; class Pinopsida; order Pinales; family Pinaceae; genus Picea; species Picea abies. Next base: position 5,830 of record CBVK0101465660.1, on the reverse strand, counting down.
TTCTCTAGTGGTTCCCACCACACATCCAGGAACACTGGGTGTTATACTGAGATTCCTTTTTCTCTCTGGCAATTGAGACTCTTCGTCTTCTCTATTACAGTCAAGCTCACCCTCTCTGTTTCAGCTACAGGCTCCAACCCTCTTCCAGCTATCAATCGCCCTTATGACCTATCTTCATCCCATTGGAATATTCCCAAAGACTCTTAAGCTCTTCTGGCAGAAACCATCAATGGTTTCTAGTAGTTACACTACGAGGAGCAATATTAGCCCTTTGATTATGCTCAAATTCACCTGCACCGTTGGATTAACTCTGAAGGGTATTGTCGTTATTTACCTGTTTCGCACTTTCTCAATTCGAAGATTCTGCGATGAGACATCTTGACTCTCCATGTCACAAGCTCTGAAAAGGAGCTTGGCTGCTCTAGCTCCCTCCTCTACGTGACCACAGGCGGTGACCACCGGTTACAACAACAATTCACCTTTTCGATATTTCAGCATTCGTATGATCCAATGTCTTGTTACTCCCAGACGTGATCCCTGAAATTCCAAGGCAGAGCTCATCTGCACTAGGTCCTTCCTCCATGTGACCACACACGGTGACCATAGGCTGCACTAAAAGGCACTTTGAACTCATGATCTTCATCGACCCTGATCGACTTTCCATGATCTTGATGAATCAACAATCCATATCTTTTTGCGATCTCACATCTTGCTGTTCATTAGATGGAGGTTCTCATCACTCCAAGTCATGATAGGCGAAACTCCGAGATGGATCTCAGACAGTCCACGTTCTTGGTGAATTGACAGTCCAAATCTTATCATGAATTGCATCTCACGATTCCTGTGATGGAGGTTCTCTTCACTCCAAGTTGCAATAGGAAAAGCTCTGAGATGGAGCTTAGATCGACGGTCCATGTTCTTGGTGAATTGACAGTCCAGATCTTATCGTGAATTTGCAGCTCACGATTTTTGTGATGGAGGTTCTCGTCACTCCAAGTCGCGATAGGCGAAGCTCCAAGATGGAGCTTAGATCAAAGGTCCAGAATCCTTGGTGATTTGACGGTCAAGATCTTTTCGTGATCTCACGTATCGTGAGTTTGAACCTCTTTCCTTTGGATTTACCGATCTGCAAAACTCTGAAATGGAGTCTTTGAGGTGCTCTGATTTTTCGCCACGCGTCCTCTTGATCCAATGGTCCATGACTATCCTTTCTGATGTAGTCTGCCATATTCGCCTCCTGGATCTGACGACCTAGATTACACCTTGATCCAATGGCTAGGATCATTTCTCCATTTCACATTTCATGATTTCGGCACTTCACGATTTCGCCACTTCGCGATTTCGCCTTCTTATGATGAAGGGTCTCAAGCCTTCAAGTCCCGATCTAAGAAACTCCGAAATGGAGTCAGACCAACATATTTCGGCATTTCGCATTTTTCCTCTTCTTGCTCTTTAATGAATGTGTAGGTTCTCCTTGATCTAACGATGGTCAGATCTTACGCTCAGATTTGATGCCTAAGATCTCTCCTCCTCTTCTGCGCGTTCTTCTTGTCTGAATTCATATCTGACAGTCATCTGGGATTCGGGATGGGGTCCAATGATAACTGATGCTCCTCTTCCATTATCATTGCGTTGCTGATCATGCCGATCTTTGCCATCGCTGTTCTTGTCATCAATGCACACTTTGATCCTATCATCAATGACAAGCTCACTTTGCCTGTTAAACGTGCCAACAATCCTCTGCACTATCTCTTCTGAACTTATCGAGCTTGCTTTGCAGCGTCTTCCTAAAATACTTCTGATACTTCTTCTTGTACTCATGCCATCTTCTGTAACATCCCGCTTTGGCACACTGACAAAACTTATTCTTTGAGGACACTTGCTCGCAAGTGATCTGGTCTTTTATGATGTTAAACTATTTATCCTTGATTATGATGCATTATGACAGATGACATGATGTTTTTACTACTTTGATGTAGATAGGTGCTGCTGACTTAGTTTCATTGAGTGTGCAGGGTTTCGGACCTTGAGGATGCAGAGGCATCGGTGGAACCCCCTTGGACTCCGGATTGAGTCAAGGAGTGTGCTATTTGGGTTGATTTATTTACTGTGATATTTCCTTGATCTGATGATATGATGTTGACATGTTCTGACACGATTGTTGATGATGCAGGATGACGATAGCTTGCCGACCAGACTCACATATGGAGTAAAGGGGCCACACACGATTTCCAGAGAGGTTGAGGGAGAGGGGTGGACAACAGCCCTGCCACTGCCTACTAGTACTCACGCTGTGACTCGAACTGTAGGTTAATGATTACCTAGTTCGAGAGGATCCATGATGTCGTGAGGGAAGATTGCAACAGTCGCTCATGATGATTCTAAGGGGCGCGCAATAAGGTGGGGGCCTTATTCCTTAGAACCCTTAGTCTCCCACAAGTTCACCTGGCGGAGTGTTGACTCCAGGGGTTATATATGTCTACCAATCAGTCCAGTTGGCGAGTGGAACCCTTGGAGCACATGGTGCATCCTGAAGGGCACGTCGCACAAAAGAAACACAAGAAGCAAGTGGCACCCTTGGAGCACGTGGTGCATCCTGAAGGGCACGTCGCGCAAAGGAAACGGACGAGGCGAGTGGCACCCTTGGCGCATGTGGTGCGTCCTGAAGGGCACGTCACATTGTTGTGGATGAAGGAAACAAACCTAATTATCCCTAAGACAATAACGCCTTAATAAAATTCTTAAAACGACACCCCTAAACAATTCGTCATCCAGTTCAAAATCTCAACCTAAGTCTAAAAAAAAATAAAAAATAAAAAAAAACTTCTCTAAGATAAAAATTGCGTTTAACCTTAAGGAAAAAGGCCCTAACTCTAACTCTAAAAAGAGCCTAACCCTAGGTCTAAATGAAATAGCTCCGATGAATATTGACCTAATCCTTACCCAAATATCATTATTAAAAAGCAATTAACCCTAATAACCATTAAAAAAATTAAGCAAACATCATTATGAGATTTTAGGCTAGAGTTCACACCTCAATGCAGTGCAATGAGAATAAAATTTTTAGAACGTACTTGAGCTCTAGTTCTTGGATTTATTAACGTTAACTTCATCCAACAATACAACCAATATATCAAACGGATACAAGATTTCATAATCTTTTTCAACCATTTAACTTTAATAAACTAATAACGTTTATTCAAATTGAAACATAACTTTTCTTAAAAATATAAATATACATAAATTACACTTTTAGTTAACTCAGACTGAACCAATAGTAAGAAAATTCTTTAACCAACGGGAGAATAAAAAGTATGAATTTAAAAAATAAAAAGGAAAAGATGCATTAGCACATTTACCTTTTTGGTTTTAAAGATGGGATTAATAAAAAAAATAAATATGGGGAAACTAAGTAAAAAGGGAGACCTAGACAATTAATAAGTTAAAGAAATTAATTGTGGAGAAACATGGGGAATGAGTGACACTTGGAAGACAGATAAATTTTGAGGGTTTTCATTAAAACTTAAATTAAATATGATTTAGGGCAAGGGGGCTGAATGACTGCATAAAAGAAAGGGGGATGAAGGGAGAGGGGAGGAGCTATTAGGTATTGTTATGCTACCAAAATTGAAAACGGGACTGATTTCTTGTGAGGAGTTGGGGATTTTCTCAGCTGTGTTAGAGTGGTAGCTCAGCCTTGGAGGCGGACTGGGAATCTAGGTTACTGTCTGGACTGTGTGGCCCCTTTGCGGCTCGGGGGGCTAAGGGGGGAAGCAGAGTACCCCTAGCGATTGGCTGGGAGGTACCGGTGAGTTCTTGACGGTCGGCGAGAAGGATTTCACGGAGCGTGCGGACAAACCTTCGGAGGAGGCGAACAGGCAAAGGTACGCCCTTCTGTAGAATGAAAGACAGTGTAAATAGTTGTTTAATATTTTGGATGGAGTAAATGGCTTGTTTCTTATTCTGAATGTGTAAATTAGTTGTTTAATATTCTGGACTGTGTAAATGTCTTGTGCTTCATATTCTGGACTGTGTAAAATAGTTGATAATACTCTAGACGGTGTAAAATGGTTGTTGTTATTCTGGACTGTGTATTATTTTCTGATTGGGATTCATTCGGTTAGAGTTGGGCGAATTCCTCCTGAGGGGTTTTTGTACAGGAGATGTGGGTGTTGTCTCCACTGGGTTGAGTGGGTTCTGCTTTATTTAAGTTTTATTTGCGTGGGTTTCTGGGTAGTCATCAGTTGGAGAAGAAAAATTTTGTTGCTCGACTCCACTCCAGTGAACTGGTAAACAGGGACATCACTGAAGCGCTGCCAGATTTTCCTTGAGTTTTAAAATCCTTTCATGGCTACCGTTGATTTGTGCCGATTGCTTGAGATTTTCGCTAGCGTTGCTTCCTTTTGAAATTTTTTATGTATGTAGGTGTTCTGAATGAAATGTATGAAGTGCGAGTCATTTTACATATTTTTCAAGAATACTGGGAGGGTTTAGGATGCACTGCCTGTGTGTTTTCCCCGATTCCAAGACCCCTTCGCTGGAGCGTTCTTCATGGCGAGTCCTTCTGCGTTTCATCCTTTAACCCTGCATGGTCGTTCCATGAAATAAAAAAAAAGGTTTTATATTAAAACTTCAGTCTCTTCCTTGCCTCTTCTCCTCCCGCAATCTTGGGTCAGATCCCTCCTGAGAAAAATATATACATATAATAAATTAAAAGAGGACAAGGGCTACGTGAGGATGGAAGGGAGCCCAGGGACGCTATCACTGAAGGCGTTTGGACCTCACGACCTCTTATCCCCGTCCCAATCGAAGGCCAACAATAGACTATACAGGGAAAGATCTTTAGCGAAGAGAACTGCGTGGGAACTCTACCACAATACCAAATGGCGGCTTCTAATATTTTGCGTTGGAAACCTATGATATTGTTCATGTTTTAACGTATTTTGGCACCAGTAGATAGGGTCTATTCGAAGCGAATTTTGATTTTATTCATGCCCTTATTTCACACCAGTAGATAGGGTACATAATGTTGCGCACATATTTTGATTTAAGTGCTCAGTGAAAGTTAAGTTTTGTACATAAATAACCATGGATCTCAGTATTATTAATGGTTGGGTAATAAGTGACCTTTTGCACAATTCTTTAATTAGTTGTTAGGAGACTGCGCCAGTATATAGGGTTCTTGAGATTGTTCATGTTTAACATGATTTGAACCAGTAGGATGGATAGAGTGTTTTTCTCTAGTAGGTCCGTTGCTTCTGATATTTTCAATTGCAAATAGGAGATCCAATCTCTTTGTGTATCTGACTGCACACAACCACCAGCTTAACCCTGATGAATCTCCTTATGCGCGCCATCTATTATTCCTGAATGTCGACTAGGTACAAGATGCGAGAGTGCCTGCGCCTTTTTAATTGTGCCATCAGATTGCTAACTTGAGACAGCGCTGCCTATAACCTACACCTACCACCTCACCCTCGATTCGCTCAACAGATCACTGACACCGTGGCTGTGTCATTACCCTTTTAACGCTGAGATTGTCCATAATGGATTTGGTGGGATCCTCCCCTTTTTCCTTGAAACTACAGGTTGTGCTATTCAGTAAATTGACCTTATTGCTGTTCCAAAAAACTATGAGTAAACGCCTACCGACTTCTAGATCTCTAGAGATAAACAACCATGGGAACGTTTACTGCTGGAAGAAAAATAAAGTGCCCTTGATATAATGATAAATTGTCATGAGTTATTATAATGATTATTAATTTAGACCGTGATGATCTTAAAGTTTATTTCGAATGATTATGTAGAACGTAAGTTTATAAGGTTTATT
>CBVK0101465638.1:0-10052 GCA_900067695.1 Picea abies | reverse complement strand
ATAATAATAGTGTACATTACATCATGTTCAGACCACTGTTGATGCAATGACGTAACCGTGTGCGTTATTGAGAATTATTTTTGGTGGTTTGTCTTAGTTGTTTGACCACTCAGGTTGGCTTATAGTAACCCAAAAGTCTATCAGATAGTTCCACAATTTAATTTAGGGAGGTCACCTTGCATCGCATCAACTTATTACTTGGGAGCATGGGTATAGTCTTCGTGTCAGTTAACTCGGTCTCCTAGGGCATTGATTTTATCTTACGTTAAGGGTCCAGTCATGTTGTTGTGCCACGGTTGTTGTCACACCTATCACCTGGCAACGAAATAATTCCTGATGAGGGGATCATTGCGCACCTTAGTGGATAGAGGTGATTGATAACTTGGCTGGAGTCTATGCTTCCTGTTGAGGGAATTTGTTCGTTGTAGTTGTTGATGGCACTTATGTTTTAATGCCTTTGTGCATTTGGTTGCACACCATAGATGTTGTAGTTACTCGTCGTCGAAACCATTGTGTCGAGATTGTGGATGTTGTCCCTTAGCCTGTAGGCATTGTCATCTATGTGTCAAGCGAGTAGTCATTTCTATATTTTGATTTACGCTTGTTTTTCCCCAATTCTTGTTGTGCTAGTGCGTTGATTCATTGTTTTCTATTTCTTGATCTACGTGCATGTGTTCATGGCCATGTTGGGTGGTTGAACTATTTTCGTCATTTCCTTCCTTCCTAAAAAAAAAAAAAACGTGCATGTGTTCATGGCCATGTTGGGGGGTTGAACTATTTTCGTCATTTCCTTCCTTCCTAAAAAAAAAAAAAAAGTGTTCGTTTGCTTCGTTGCAGTTGTAATGATTGGGGTGGTTACATATGGTATTAGAGCGGGTTCAACCCTGCGATTGCGAATCGCCAGGATTTCCAATGCAGTAAACCCTTGATTTTTAACCTAGCATTCATGAAAACCTTCATGTATCCATGCAATGATATCGATTAGAGGAGGCCATAGAGGTTCATAGCATGGTGCCGTGGAAGGAGGTGTGACACCTCCAGAGGTGCTCGGACCTAGGGAGTCTAACCCCCAAGGGGAAGAATAAGTCCTTGGGATGGAGTTGAATATTGTAAGGGATGATGATGGTCTAACAACGACCTTCAAGAGATTGTCAGAAGCCTTGATTCACCATCTATATTGAGATAAGGTGAGGGTGCCTATACCCCAAAGGGTCCATAGCTCCCCTAACCTGTATTGTTAGTATTCACTGCAAACTGGAGAAGGTCAAATTTCTTGAGTTCTTTGGTGCCCCGGACGGTTCATCCAATGAGGCATGGTGGGAGAGTATTGCGATGTCATGTGTGCTTCATGAATATACTTCCAACACGAAGACCCGCATGGTGGTATTCAATTGAAGGGGAGCGATGTTCTATTGTTGAATACACTCCTATCATTTTTGAACATGACGGTCGAAGATGTTTCATGGGAACTGTTTGACTAACAGTTCTAGGAGAGGTATATTTCTGAGAAATTCAATGAGCATCATCTCAATGATTTCAATGCCTTGTGGCAGGGTAGCAGTACGGTGCCCATTTTTGGAGATGGTTCGGTATGCTCCACACTTGAATACCAAGAAACATAAGGTCAACAGGTTCGTTCTCATCCTTAACATCAACATTCGTGCAAAGGTTGAGATTTTGATGCCTCAAACCTAACATGAGGTCATTGAAAAGGACCTTATAGCGGAGGAGGAGCTTTCAACAGGGTTCAAAGAAAAGCTCTAGCAGGGCCCGCTGGGTAGGTGTCATCTGGTGTGCAATAGCATCGGACCCCGGCTAGACATTCACTAGGATATCATAGCTTCCATAGAGGATCCACTTACGCTACACCATGGTGACTAGTGCCTCATCAGCATACTCCTTATTATCATTGAACAAACCCTTAGTATTATGATAGATCTTGGTGCTACCGAGATTTCATTTATGGAGAAATGCTAAAAAGCATTAAGGTAAAGTAATTCAAACAGGGTGAGTTTATCTTTGTAGAAATGGCTTCAAGAGCCAAACAAAAGGTTGGAGGAAGGGTTACGAGCTATATCCTTAACCTGGGATATTTTGTCACTAGGGACAACTTTTATGTCACAATATTAGGATCTTATGACATCGTGATCGGTATGGACTAGTTGGAATTGCAAGAGGCGGTACTCAACCCTAAGATGAAATGGTTGAGATTGGTCAATGATGAGGGACAAAGATGCATGATTGTAGGTCAGAACCATGGAGTTTCCTTGAGGTTCATCTCTTCCTTGAAATTACGGAAGAGCATGCACAAGGGGTGTAAAATTTATGTGATCCTTGTGTTTAACAAAAAGGGAGTAGTGGAAGGTACAAAACAACCTCCTATGGTGAGAAAGTTTGTGGACGTCTTCCCGGAGGATTGATCTGACAGCTAGAACGCCTTATCGGATGTTGGCCCTCAAGTTACAGGATTTGAGAATGAAACTGAAGGAGTTACTAGACCTATGAATTATACATCCAAGTGTGTGATCATGGGCCGCACCTGTTATTTTGATACAAAAGAAGGATGGGTCGTGAGGACTCTGCATTGACTACCATCAATTGAACAATGGAATGATCAAGAATCAATATCCATTATCGAGGATTGATGATCCGTTCAATAAGATGAAGGGTGGAATGGTGTTTTCAAGGATCGATTTATGATCAGGGTATCACCAATTATGGATCAAGGAGGATGATGTCCCTAAGACCACCTTTAAGATGAGGTTTGGACTTTATGAGTTTACTATTATACCATTTGGACTGACAAACACCCCAAGGGTATTTATGATTTTAATGAATGGGGTGTTCCACGAGTACTTGGACAAGTTCATCCAATTGTTCATTAACAATGTTTTGATTTAATCTCATATGATAGAGGAACATGACGAGCACTTGCTCTAGGTACTACAATGTATGAGAGAGAACAAATTGTATGGGAAATTGTCTAAATGCTCATTTTACCAATCAAAGATTCACTACTTAGGGCATGTCATCTCTCATGAATATATCACTATGGATCCAAAAAAGGTCGAGGCTATTATGGAATGGCCTACGCTAACGAATATCTTAGAACTGTGTAGGTTCTTGGGTTTAGCAGAAGAATATAGACAGTTCATCAAGGGATTCTCAAAGATAGAAAATCTGATCACGAAATTGTATAAGAAAAACATGAAGTTTATTTGGACAGAGAAATGCGTGGAAGAATTCTAAGGCTCAAATATTTGTTGACAACAACATCGATAATAAAGTTCCCAGACATGGAAGCAAAATTCTTGGTATGCACTAACACATCCAAGGAAGGCTTAGGTGGAGTCTTGATGCAAGACGGTCAAGTGATTGCTTACATCTCAAGGAAACTGAGAAGGCATGAGGAGAACTATGTGACACATAATTTGGAGTTTTTAGCCATTGTATATTTCTTGAAGGTTTGGAGACAATACCTTGTTGCATGAAATTTTGAACTAAAAATAGACCACTGTGGACTACAACACATATTTACGTAAAGCAACCTGAACATGCAACAACGGTGCTGGTCGAAATTTCTTACTGAGTACGATTTCGAGATTACTTACATAAATGGAACAGTGAAGAGAATGGATGATGCATTGAGTTGGAGACCACGCATCTTTTCGGTGTTGCCTCTTCAAACGAATCGATGGGAAAAAATTCTAACTTTACAGCATGACAATGACTTGTACAAAGAGGTCAAGGATTTTATCGGACAAAACACAATATGATGGTACCAACATTTGAAGGATTTAAGTGGGACAATGATGGATTAATGAGATTTCAAAATTGAATTTACGTACCACCAAATGACGAGTTGATGAGTTTGATCCTAAACAAGGCTCACAAAGCAGTGTGCATGGCTCACCCAGAAATCACGAAGATGAGAGCAGAACTTAAACCCTTATTCTTCTGGAAAGGAATGAAGGCTGACATAGTTAGCTATGTGGCCATATGTCTAGAATGTCAGTAGGTGAAGGATGAACATAGACATCTAACAGGACTATTACAACCACATGCTATTTCAGAATCGAAATGGGAGGTCATTTCGATGGATTTCATTGTTGGATTTCCACTAACAACAAGAAGAAATGACTCATTTTTTGTGGTAGTCGACACTTTGATGAAGAGTGCTCATTTTATTCCTGTGCATACTACATATGAGGCACCTAACATATCTAGAGTTTTCATCAATGATATTGTGAGGTTTCATGGCATGGCTATGAGGATTATATCTGATCGAGGATCAATAGTTACTTGGCGATTCTGGACTAGTTTCCAAGAGGCATTGGGAACCCAACTTAACTTTAGTAACACATATCACCCAGATATTGAAGGGAAGACCAAACAAACAAACCAAATCTTGGAAGACATGTTGCGCATGTACATGATGTACAATTAAAGGTTGGAAGACATAAGTGTTGGGAAGAATTCTTGCCATTGGTATAGTTGGCATATAACAACAGTTACCAAAGCACCATTAAGATGGCGCCTTTCAATTTTATTTACAGGAAACCATGTCGGATGCCTTTCAGTCAAGATCGACTTGAGGATAGTGTCCTAGTGGGACCAGAAGTGATCCAAGAAATGAAATATCAAATGCAAACATTAAGACAAAGTATCAAAGAACAACAGGATAGGTAAAACAATTATGCCTATGCGCGCTGTGTCGACTGTAGTTACGAAGTTGGCGATCGATTCTACTTGTGGGTAAAACTGCCTAAGAGTTCTATCAAGTTTTGGAAAGGGAGATAAACTCTCTCCTAGGTTAATCGGACCTTTTGATATTGTGGAGAGGAAGGGGCCCGTGGCCTATCGACCATATTTTCCTGATTATTTGAGGCATATGCATGACGTTATTCACATATCTGTTTTGAGACATTATATTAATGATCCTACACCTGTTATTGACATGATTTCCTTGTAGGTATTGGATGAGGGGGTTCTCACAACCGAGCTGATCCACATCCAAGATCATCGCATTCGATAGCTATGATGTTAAACAATAGATTATATCAAGGTCCAGTGGGACAACTATAGTCTGCACTCAGTGACCTTGGAGGATGCATATGATATGCGCCAACAATTTCCATTTTTGTTTGATAGATAGACCTATGACATTGTGATACACATTATTTCAGCACTTTTATACTGTCAAAGTTCGGGATGAAGTTTAGACCAAGAGGGGGTGTATGTAACATCGCGCTCTTGCATGCACTAAGTGAACTTATTCTATGTGGACACTCTTTTTTGCAAGTGATCCAGATTATTATATTATTGGCCATTGATTATGATTATGATACATTATGGATGTGATTATATGTTATTTTTTTGTATTGACTTAGACAGGTGTTATTGATGTGTTTGTCCAGAGTGTGCAGGATTTGGACCTCGAGGATGCATAGGCATTGATGAAACCCTTGGACTTTGGATTGAGTCAGGGAGTGGACTATCAGGGTTTGATTGATGTATATATGGAGTATGTGCATCCGATTAGATGTTATGATTATGGATTTTATTTCTGACATGATTCGTTGATGATGTAGGGTTATGATTATGGATTTTATTTCTGACATGATTCGTTGATGATGTAGGCTAACGATAGCTTTCCGACTAGACTTACATGTGGAATAGAGGGGTCACGCACGATAACCAGAGACGTTGAGGGAGAGGTGTGGACAACAACCCTACCACAAGCTACCTACACTCTCATCATGGCTTGAATTGTAGCTTTATGATTATCTACTTCGAGAAGACCCATGATGTTGTGAGGGCAGCCTGTGACAGTCGCTCACGATGATTCTAAGGGGTGTGCAATAAGGCATGCCTCTTATTCCTTATATGCCCTTAGTCTCCCACAAGATCACCTGGTAGAGTACTAACTCCAGGGGTTTTTCATGTCTACCAAGTCAGTCAAGAGGTGAGTGGCACCCTTGGAGTAGGTAGTGCGTCCTTAAGGGCATGTCGCACAAGAAAAATGGAAAGAGTCAAGTGGCACTCTTGGAGCACGTAGTGCATTCTGAAGGGCATGTCGTGCAAGGGAAACAAAATGAGGCGAGTGGCACCATTGGAGAATCTAGTGCATACTGAAGGGAATGTTGCATTGTTAACTAATAAATGAATAAACCTAGATGGCCTTATAATGAATGATGTGACCAAAAATATTTAAAAAAAATAATTTCCCTAATAAAAATGTCGTCGAGCCTAGGAAAATAAAATCTAGGTCTAAGTGATACTTGTGGTAAAAAAATAAAATAAGTAAATAAATAATACTAATAATCATCATTAAACATGTGACGAGAAGGGGGTAAGCAATTTGATTAATTTATAAAAAATAAAATTACCTTGGGGGATTAAATTTAAAAAAAAAATTAATTGTTTTGTTACATATGTTAATTAAAAATTTATTAATTAAAAAGAAAAAGGGGAAAAAGGTAATTTTCCACACTTGCTAATTTGAGGTTTAGATAAAATGGGAAAAGAGGGAAACTTAAAAGAATTAGGAAACTAAGGGAAAAAGGGGAAACATAAATAAAAAGAGAAACATAAGGAGAACGCAGAATGACCAACCTTGCCTTTAAGATCTTTCTAAATTGAACTCAACTAGGAATTTAGTAAGGTAGTAAATCATTAAAATGTGTAAGGGAATATGGGGACATTAAGGAGAGAATCTAGGAATGATTTTAGGTGTGTGAGATAAATAGGAGTAATTAAATAATAAATGAAATTAATTTCTGGTGCAACAAAGGGGATGGGTGACATGTGTACGGGGGGAGGATTTTTCTGAATTAAATTATTGAAAATTAAATTAAATGGTATTTTGGGAGAGAAATCACTTAGAAACTCTATATTGATGAGGGAGGAGGAGGAGGATGGATATCTTCCTTTATGTGTAACTTTACGCTGTATAATTTTTGACTTGATTGGCTTATCTTGTGGGAGTTTGGATACCCAGCTTGATGAGGAGTGGTAGCTTGGCCTTGCGAGCCAAGTTGGGAGCTAGTTGTTCTCTAGTTTAGTGAGCGTGGCCCCTTTGTGGCTTGGGGGACCAAGGGGGAAGAAGAGTACCCCTAGCATTGGCTGGGAGGTACCAGTGAAGTCACATCGGTTAGCAAGTGGGAGCTGGATAGACTGTGTGGGATAAGGACTTGGAGCTGTCACCTTGGGCTATGATACACACACATTTATTTTGAATGGTAGATTAATATTGAACTTGCGCTTGATACACACACATTTATTTTGAATGGTAGATTAATATTGAACTTGCGCTTTCATTTATGTACTTGTAATTGTGTAAAGAAAGTGTTTTACTTAGCATTTTTAATTGAGGACTGAAATTCATCATAGCCTTATGCTCACTGCATCGATTTGATATCCTTGACCACCGATCCTTGATTGCTATGATTGTTTTGTTTTATTGATTATTTAAAGAGATTTTGTTTATCTTTCGTCCTCATCCCTAGATCATCAGTCCATGCCTGAGAAGTCAACTAGGATCTGAATTGATGGTCATCACTTCGGTGCATAGAGACTTATAGATTCTAATTCCATTCGTTTTTGTGTGTAGATGATGAGCAAAGTATGCTTTTTCTCAGTTGTCTACCCTTACACATCTCTGCATCGATTGATTCATTGCGGAATGTTATATCTTTACATCCTGGTTGGATTATCTCTGTACTTTATATTTGTAATTTTCTGATGAATCCTTTTGTTTGTTTGGGTATTGGTCTACGATTACATGTAGTTACTGATGGGTAATAATTTGACATCTTTTTTGAGAGGTAGTGACTGTTATTGATTTTTTAGTGACTGTGATTTTATTTTTGTAACAATTTTATTTTTATATATATCAATTTTACCCTAGAAATGTTACACAATTGAGAGTTGATTGATAGACATCATACCCCTTTCCTTTCACAAATTTCCAAGTGACTTTCATTGACTGTTGTATGGACATTTTATTCAACCAGAAAATTTACCCACTTTCTTCCTTGAATGATGTACCTGAGTTTTAATCAACCTCTAATTCTCACCTCTGCATTTTTTTTATGATCTATGGGTTTCTAGAATATGTGCGTTTAATGATTTGTCTATGCATCTTTTATCCACTTTTGGTGATGGTACTTGCATTTTTTTGTTCCTCGCATTTTTTATTTTTTTTCCAGCATTGATAAGATTCCAGCAGAGATATGGTGAATCGCTTCCTTCTAATGGCCAACAATTTAATTGGACACACATGCACAATGATTTATTTTCGTACACTTAAACACCGATTCATTTTCTTACACATGCAATTCATTTATATCCTTTGGTTTCTATATCATGCATTTTATTGGTAATGAGACAGTGACTAGGTATGTCTATTGACAATGAGCTTATACTTGCAGATTGACATGATTCCATTAAAAACATATTGATAGCATAATTTATGATTAGTGATTAATTGACATCATGTTGATAGCATAGAGATAGCGTCTACTTTTATAGACAACAACCTAGAATAGGTAATAGACAGTGTGCACCTGTGAATATGGTAGTCGTAGTCTTATTATGTGAATTTAATTGATAGCTAGTTAATTGCTAAACTATTGCCTTAATATTGACAATGCTAATGATGTAGACAATGAGTTAATATTCAACTATAGAAGATAGTGATTTGATATTTCAGTCTGTTAACGATTAGTATTCAATTCTCGTAGCGCTTTAATACAGGTTGTGTATGTCAACGATAATTTCCCCCTAATTATTAATTCACACAGATCTTAGGGTTTACAGAGATGAAGAATTGTAGTCCTAGTTTCGAGGGTTTACGCATATTCAAGTATGTTAGAGATTAATATTCAGCTTGGTGGAATTACTAACAGATCAAGTTTAATTATGTTAGTAATCTTTCCCTTCTGAAATTATGATTGTGACATCCAATGTCTTAAGTAATTCAGACTTTAAATCAATTATTCTCATGCACATTCTAGTATTTCTTTACTTTAGAATTTTGATATTATTTGGACACCATATTTTAATCTTATACCAAGTTTCAAGCGACCATATTAAGAGTTAATTTTAAATTATTTTTTTGTTCAATTTAACCTATGTGTTGGAATTTCCATTATCATCTCATGATAAGGTTTGGGTGGTATTTCAATATTACAAATGGATTACATGAACATTAGAAGGTGAAAGGTTATAATATTCTTAATTTAAGAACACTTATACACACTGCTCCCAACATGAAATCCTATAATAGTTATAGTAAGGATTAAAAGTTTATGAAAATAAGTATGGATAAAATCCCTTTTTTTTATTATAAAAGAAAATCTATTTTTATAGGAAGAAAAAGTATTGTATAATGGAAAATGATGTAACATATTTAATTGGTGGATTAAGGATTTCACCTTAGTTATTTTTAAATGATATATAGTTATTTTAAATGATATATATAATAATTATTAAGTATTAACAGCATAGGTAACAATGAATTCTTTACTTATATATAGATTTGTTTCAGGTATATGAAGGTGCCTTGTATAATAATAGTGTACATTACATCATGGTTGGACCAATGTTGGTGCCTTGTATAATAATAGTGTACATTACATCATGGTTGGACCAATGTTAATGCAATGATGTAACTGTGTGCGTTAAGGAGAATTATTTTTGGTTGTTGGTCTTAGTTGTTTCACAATTCAGGTTGTCTTGTAGGAGTCTGGAAGTCCATTGGATAGTTGCACAATTTAATTTAGGGATGTCACCTTACATCTCATCAAATTGTTGCTTGAGAGCATGGGTATAGTCTTCTTGTCAGTTAAATCGGTCTCTTGGTGCATTGATTTTAGCTTACGTTAGGAGTCCAGTCATGTTGTTGTGCCATTGTTGTTGTCACACCTATGACCTAGTAATGACATGATTCTTGATGAGGGGATTGTTGGGTGCCCTTTTGGATAGAGGCAATTGATAACTTGGTCGTAGTTTGTGCTTCCTGTAGAGGGCGTTTGTTTCTTGTAGTTGTT
>CBVK0101465627.1:0-10260 GCA_900067695.1 Picea abies | reverse complement strand
GAAACTTGTGTATGGAGAAAATGCACCGGGGATAGGTGATCGACAATGTGTCAATGCAAAAATTTTCCATGATTTCACTCTTTGATATTTCATCAACCCTGAACAAACGCATCAGTAATCCTCTTTTGGAGGTTCATCGTGGCCCATGTCAATGTTTATCCCTCTCATAGTTCGCTGATGTCAATGGGAAATCAGTCATTTCCTAAATCTTCTTTGCAAATAACCAATGCAAATATACTCTGTTTTTTACCGATGTCGATGATACATCGGCGATTGGAAATTATTGTTACTATGTGGTCATTTTACTTGATCGTATTTTACCGATGTCGAACATAAGCATGTGGGTCCTAATTTTAGCTACATATTCTTAGTTAAAATGCCAAGTTCTTTTTGGACACAAATATTTCACTTTGACAAGTTCAAATAAATCCAATTTTATCGATGATGAGACATGAAAATGAAATTAGTGATCCCTCCACAACAAACTCAATTCAGAAAGCAAAACAAAAGAAAACAAGTGGTACCCAAAAGAGAAAAAAAAATTCATAATTTTTTTTAGGGTGTATTGAGCGCTCAACAAGACCATTCACCATCACCAAGGTTGTGGGTCACAATGCTTTTGAGCTCAACATTCCCCTCTTCCTTGGATTTCACCTAGTGTTCAATGTGGACATCCTTCGGCCATTTTTTCCACCATTATTGGACACCTTGGAGATAGCAAAACAATTTTCACCAACATTTATAAACCCTGAATGTATGGAACAAGCATCCATTGATCATATTGTGGACACACATTTCAAGGGAACTCTTCTGCAGAGGATACAACTTTATCGGGTTATTAAAGAAGGGCATCTCCTGCACTAGGGTAAGTGGCTCACCCGGAGCCAAATTCAACATAAATTTACCGATCTGATGGGGGAACTAAACGCAATGGAGACCATTTATTCCTAAAGGGGGAGCATTGATCTAGGAGGATATCAGTGGCCACAAACCTGACTCAAAACAATTTTTTGGAAATTTACTATATTTAGCAGTTTTTCGGTTCCCAAACTTCTGGGGCATTTTGAGGGCCTAAATGACGTTTTTCATGATCGAGCACCTTTTTAATAAGCAAAGGCTCATATTGAACCCCCAAAATCAATATCCTCATAGATACCTTTACAATGAGATATCGAGCACCCTAAATGGTCTTGCTTCATGAGGTAACAAGTCTGGTCCCATGGTAAGTGTCACTTTAATATTTGAAGCATTTGAACATGTTGTAAAAAATCCTTTCTTGATTATGGAACGTTTGCTTGGAAATTATACCTTTTGCCTAGATTCACCTTGGTGGTTGGTATGGTTTCCTAATAAGTAGGCCACCCTCAGGAAAAGGGTTGCTATTGGGTGGTTCCTTGAAGGGCCATTGTACTATTCCCACTCATACTTACCACTTTCCACACTTCTTCCCCTTCCGTTTCCTCATCTTTTGGGATTTTGGGCTCATTGACCCCAAGAAGGGCTTGTACCTCATTTCATGGGAAGAAGGGGTTGAAGGCCCAGAGGTGTTCTAGCTGGAAAAAGTTAAAAGCCAATCGTTATCCTTCCAAATGCTCGCCCTAAGGTCCTGAGAGCATGAAATGCTACTCCATAAAAATCAAGGACCTTCTAAAACATGTAATTAAATAAGTTTCTCGCTTGTCGAGGGAATGCATTTGTGGTGTCCTTTACTTTCCATTGCATATGGCACTCAATGTGTTCCTAACTCCAAGTAAAATTGCAATGCTCTTTACTTTCCATTGCACATAGCACTCAATTTTCGGACCATAATAAATTAAAGGCAAGGGCTTGGAAAAATGTTGCATTGCAAACGAAGGACGCAACACACCCTCTACAAAGGCACCCATAAATGAGACAATACAAATCCTTGATATGTCAAGAACCCCATGCCCAAAAGTCTTGCCCCAATCCACCTCATACTCATCACATGACCTAGATAGAGTCCTCTTGGGAAACATTCCTCAACTTGGGGATTGGCTTACCCAATAGGGCACCATAACACCCCTCCCACACCTAAATTGGTAAAAACTTATAAGGTCTTTGAGCATTTGTTTAATTTGAAAAGGGGGATTTGATGCACATGTTTGGGTGGTTCTTATATTAAATAAGGCTTACTTGGCATGATTCATGTGACTTGTGGACACTTGGAGGGCATACTTGTTTGTCTTTGTAGGACCTTGCCCACAGGATGGATGCTAGACCCTACATGTGGTGATCATTGGTGATGAGCGTTGCACTTTGAGAGTGGACGATGTTGCCTTTGGAGGCACCTTGGAATCACTAGAGGAAGAGGTTTCACCCTTCTCCACTTGGATTTTGACCTTGGTAGGCCTAGGACATCACTTCCTAGCCCTTGACATCACCTTGGAGGGCTATGGTTTGATGGATGAGATGGTTCCAGAGGTGGCTTGGCAGGAGGAGACCATGGCATGACACTTTGGCATGACATATGGCCTTTGGAGGCCCAATGTCTCCTTCCTCATGCTTGATGTTTTACTTGGAGAGCCTACATCACCCTCTTAGGGCATGATGTCACCCCTTTAGGGTTTCATTTTCTGTAAAATTTGATTTTTGTATATTGTAAGGGAAAATTAAAGGGGTTGGCCCTCTTATGTTTTGTTTTTGACAATTTAAAGTGGAAAAATAGGTCAATATAGCTCCATATAAATAAATCCACATGACATTTCATTTTATCATCACAACTTCTCACCATTTGTGAGAGAACAATTTTGAAATTTTCACCATATTGGGGTTATTGGCTCTTTTCTCTCATGTGCTATCTCTTGGAGGTCAAGTGTGGATGTTTCTTTGCTGATTTTTGGATGGAATTTATCCAATTAGGGTTTATTATCATTCTATCTTAGTGAAGTAAGTGAAATTTTCTGCAATCTTATCTTTGTGCTATCAAATGTTCATGATAATTTCTATTTTTCATGCTAGATGTCTTGTTTAAACCCTAAGAGAGGAGCAAACGTGCTTCCTACTCTCACAAGGTTAATCTTATCCAAAATTTGTGAGAAAATCCCAGCTAAGGTTAGACTCCTAAATCCCTAAAGTGCTAGCACTTTAGGATTTTTACCTTAGACTCTTGATTGTGACCTAGTTGAAGTATCTAAGAAGGGAGAAAGGGTTTCTAGAGCCCAAAAGTGCTTGCACTCTAGTAATATTTCTCCTCCAGGTTTAAACCCTAAGGCCCTAATGTGCTAGCACCTTAGAGTTTAAGCCCTACCTCTTAGTCTTTGCTAGATTCATCTCCAAAACTTATTTTATTGTTGTTTTAAAGACTCCATAACCCTCAAAGGCACCGACCTCTAAGCTCTCTTATGGTGAAAGTGATCAACAAACTCCCAATTTTTATTTTCTCAATCTTCCTACTAAATTTATTTACACTAACTTAAGCTAATTAATTAATAATGATCTGTATTTTATGAGGAGAATGAAATGAATACAAATTACTAAAATATGATTAACACAGAATAACAGAGATATAGTAAAACTGGTTTTCTATTCAATCAGGAAATAAGCTGAAACTGTAAAATGCAGTGGAAAACAAGCTTGCTGGAATGGTGGCATCTTATCTCTGAGAAGAGATGTGACGGCTGTGCTCATTCACAAGAAGATGATTAAAATGAGGCTTTGAAGGCATTTTTAAAATAAACAGGAATGTCAAAAACACTATACATCCAAAAACCTAACCCTAGGAGATGAAGCGCCAAAAGTCATGTAGGCCCCGTTTGGGTAAGATAGTACATCAACTTCTCGGGGTCGTAACTTTTGCATACAATCTTTGTTTTAGGCGCACCATAGCCCATTGGAAAGGTATCATCAAGGAGATTCATTTTGGGGGCTCAATCAAAGCCTTCACCTATCATTGAGAAGCTCAATCCCAAAAAATAATCATTTAGGCCCTCAAAATGGCCCCAAAAGTTAAAAACTGCTAAAAATAATCATTTAGGCCCTCAAAATGGCCCCAAAAGTTAAAAACTGCTAAAAATAGTAAATTGCCAAAATTGCCAGAAAACCTGTTTTGAGTGAGTTGGAAAAGGTGGGTGGCCACCAATATCTACCTGGATCAAATAAGCTTGCTACTCTTTCAAAAATTTTCTACAACCATACTAACATACTCTAATTTGTTTCATACATTGCTCTAATAGTGGCCTAACACACCTAGAAATTGCATCTAACAATTGGATAATTTTCTATTTAGTAAATGCTAAATTTTCATGGTCAATTGTTGCAATGCTGAAGTGTAATTTTCATTTTTGTTATAATTTATCTATTGTTGTTGTACTATTGTTAATCTCTGCAATTTCATAACAACCATAGTGATATTTACTGTCTAGTGTCTTAAAGAGGTATTATTTGCATGCTTGTACTTGGAAATCATTATATATATGTTATAAGTGTTCTTGTTCCGAGAAAGTACTCAAACATATTGTTACCTCTTAATTCTCCTTGACCTATAACTTGACTTAGGTGATCAAGAGAGGGGGCGGTAGGCTTGGCTAACAAACTTGCTACTTTGATCCCTTGAGGTCACTGGGGAAGCCTACCCTATGGTGGACCTACTCCATCATTAAAACAAGGGATTTCTTAATAAGTTGATAGTGGTAGGATTTCCTATAGTTACACAAGATGTGCGGATATTGTGTTGGGCTTTTCACAACTACAAATCCTGCACTAAAATTTTTGGCGATGTTGTCAGGGAGGATTGGGTCATTCTCCTCAACGACATATCTTTTGGTGAAATTTCCCCAAAGCCCTTATCTCTCAAAGTTTGCATGACGAATCCACTAAGGGTGATTCCCTCAAATTACTTTGATGATCTATGGTTAATCATTTGGTGACTCCACAAATTCCAAGGAGGTATACTAATCCTCCTAAGACCTACAAGAGAAGGGTTCCGCACAATTCACCTGTAGTGAAATCCTTGTTTGGTGGAAACCTTTATTTTCCTACAATGGCTAAAAAACAATGGGAACCCAAGATCTTCAAGCCCTTGGATATGAAAACTATTCCAGGATACCCTCAACATACGCCTCTAATGTATGAAAAGTGGTTGCCCAATTTTCTTGGTAATTATGCGACTACTTTTGATGAGGATATGAGTAATTTCTAGGCCTTCTTTTGACTCAACCCTATGAGTGATGACGTCGAATATTTAGTAATGAAAATTTTCTCGACCACTCTTACCGATGCTGCCAGGATATGGTATGATAGCCTCACTGATAAGAGCATCAAAACTATGGATCAACTCGAGGAAACCTTTCTTAAAAGGTGGAGTACTAAAGAAGATCCAAGCATGTTGTTGACTCGACTTACCAAAATCAAGAAATTGGAAAATGAAACTATCAGAGAATTTAATGTCATGTTTGAAAATTTGATTCAAAAAATATCGAAAATCCATCACCCCGGGGACAATTATCCTCTCTTCCTCTACATCAAAGTTTTCCATGGACATTTTGGATACTTTCTCAAAATCAAGGGTCCAAAGACAATCCACAAATCTAAGGAAATGGCTACAAATATTGAGGCTAATCTTTCATCATGTAGGGTGGATCCTTTTTATGTCTTGAGAGCCAAGATTGATACCAAACCAAGGATAGTGCACAATGTTGAGCCCACCCAAGATACTAACACTCCATGGGAAAGGTTTGAAGAAACTGTGAATGACCTCGCTAGGAATCAAACCTCGATGATGAATAGAATCACTAATTTGGAAAGGGCACTACCACAAGCCTCTAATCATCCTTCTAGGGGACAACCCCACAGTCCTAATCAAGCATGGAAGCCTAGGCATTCAAATGGAAAAATGGTTCCGAATACTCTATATCCTTCAAATGTTGTAAGTCAAGAAGAGACTCATTGGTGCTTGTCTTGTGGAGATACACATTGGGAATATGAGTGCCCAAGGAATAATAGGGAGCCTGACCAAGAGAATCCCTTTGATGGTATCAACCATATCTTTATAGTATCTCCTCAAGTGTTCTTTAAAATCACATTTGAACAAATTGAGGAAAGCAAAAGGGAAGCATTTAGGAGGGCTAGGATGGATGTTAATAGTTATAAATAGGCTAGATGAGAATACAAGGGAAAAAGTTAGGAAGAAGGAATTACAAGCATACACAAGAAAAAAAAGTGTTCCACAAGCTCCTCCCAATGACCCTAAGCTCCATCAACAAGGCCTCCCTCCTCCACCATCAAGTAAACTTATTCCTACTCCCACTTCGCCAAATACTAGTGATATTGACGTGAACATTGGCATAGATAGCATCTTGGAAAATATCAATATGCTAATGCCTCTAAAAGAGAGAACCAATATCCCTTCAATGAAAAAAAAAATCAGATATTATTCAAGGTACAAGGAGAACCTATAGACCCTCCTATAATGCTACAAGATAATCATTTTAGAGTTAAATATGATGAGCACCCACCATTATTCATGTCATTACAAGTAAATGGTAAGCTCTTGAATAATTGTATGCTTGACTCAAGTGCAGGTGAAAACATGATGTCCTTAAAGGTAATGAGGCAGTTGGGGTTGGAAACCATGAGGCCTTACATAAATGTGTGCAGAATTGAGTTTAGGGCCATCCCCATTCATGGCGTAGTAGAAAATGTGAAGGATCGTCTTGCTCGATATCCTGAGATAATTCTTTTGATGGACATTGTGGTTGTATATGTCCTCAATATGTGGGGGAAGCTCTTGTCTAGGAAGTTTTCTACAACATTGGTGGCACATTAAAGATGGACTTGACTCATCTTGATATGCCTATGGACGATGGTACCTATGCCCACTTACCCAACATGACCATGAAAAAGGATCATGTTGAAGAGATTGACATTGATTCTAAGACAAAGGAACCCCCTAAAATTGAGGAACCCCTTCCATATTTTTTCCTAGATGACTTTCCCTTCACCACAGAAAAATATTTTAATTCTATAGACTAGCCTAAGAAGGAAGATTACCAACAACAACTAGACAAGTATAAAGATAATGAAACTGGCTCTATCAATATATTGAAGAAAGAGGATAAGGACTTACTATTAGACCGAGCCAAGATGATCTCACGATAGAATCCCACCTCCCTCCCTCAAGATAGTATACCAGGAAATAAACAATTTACTTTACAGGAGGAGAGTACAAACAAGGTGATTTGGTTCTTGAGTGGGATACAAGGAAGGGCCAACCCAACACATAAAGATAGTTTGAGAATTTCTGGTTGGGACCCTACAAGATTGTGAAGAAGTCTATCAATGATTCCTACTACCTATCCACATTAAAAGGGAGAAGGCATCCATTAATGGTTAGTGGATCCCTTCTCAAGCCCCATTATGGGGAAGAGACTCGACTTCTTGAGGTACTTTAAATTAGGGTAGGTAGGTTGGGGTAGGAATTTGCATCTTGCATTGCATTGTATATATGTTGCATCTTGCATGTCATGCTAGTGTAGTTTGTGTTTCCTTAGAATTGCATACATATATCTGATTTACATTATTGTCTTTCCTACATCTTTGCATCTTGTTATGTTACATTTATATGATTTTCATAGTCATATTGATATGTTAGAATAAAATATCGAAAAATCTTCTTTCCAAGTTTTTCTTTATATTTTCATAGTATCATTTCATCATATGAACAAGGGGTGAGTTACACCACCCCTCCGATCAAAACAATTTGTTTGAGTTTGTGAAATCATAGGTCATACCATGAGATGTTGAGGTTCTCATGCGCTCTATGGTGAGCACATGTCCCGATGTAGGAGCCAAACATTACCCCCCAGTCTAGGAGTAACTGAGGAGGTGATGTATCGAGGCCCACATGTAGCAGACATGGAGTGCCAAGAGCCCGATGCATAACACAACTTTCAAATCCCCTCCATTTCACCACAATTCCCCATCATCATCATTTCAATAGAGAAACATCGACTACACTGACCTGGCTCCAAGAAGACAACATGTCTTGCTTCATGAGGAAACAAGTCCAGTCTCATGGTAAATGTCACTTTAATATTTGAAGCATTTGAACATGTTGCAAAGAATCCTTTCTTGATTATGGAATGTTTTCTTGGAAATTAAAAACTTTTTCCTAATTCCACCTTAGCAGTTGACAAGGTTTCCTAGCAAGTTGGTCACCCTCGGGAAAAAGGGTTTCTACTGGGTGGTTCCTTGAAGGGTCATCATACCATTCCCGCTCATACTTACCACTTTCCACATTTCTTCCCCTATGTTTCCTCATCTTTTGGGTTTTCGGGTGCATTGACCTTGAGAAGGGTTTGTACCTCATTTCATGGGAAGAAGGTGTTGAATGCCCATAGGTGTTGTAGCAGACAGCATACATAAATGCTCGCCCTAAAGTCCTGAGAGCCACGAAACACTTCTCTGAATGAATAAAGGACTTTTAAATAAAAATGAATAAGGAAAAAAGTGTCTCGCTTGATGGGGGAGTGCAATGCGGTGTTCTTTTATTTCCAATGCACATAGCACCCAATGTGTTCTAACTTCAAGTGGCATTGTGGTGCTCTTTTATTTCCATTGCACATAGCACTCAATGTTCGGACTTAATCAAAAGGCAAATAAAGAGCTTGGGAAAAAGTTGCATTTCAAACAAAGGGAAACTCAAGGATGTAGCACACCCTCCACAAAGGCACCCATAAGTGAGACAATATGAACCCTTGATATGTCAAGAACCCCATTCCCAAGAGTCTTTCCCCAATCCACCTCATACTCACTACATGGTCCAAAGAGGGTCTTCTTGGGAAACATTCATGGACTTGGCAATTGACCTACCTAATAGGGCACCATGACACCCCTCCCATACCTAAATTTGGCAAAGTTTATAAGGTCTTTGAGCATTTGTTTAATTTGAAAAGGGGGAATTTGATGCACTTGTTTGGGTGGTTCTTTTATTAAATGTGACTTACTTAGATTTGATGCACTTGTTTGGGTGGTTCTTTTATTAAATGTGACTTACTTAGCATGATTCATAAGACTTGTGGACACTTGGAGGGTGTACTTGTTTGTCTTTACAAGACCTTGCCCAATGGAGGACGATGGACCGTGCATGACGTCACCTTCTATACTTAGACGTGGCCTTTGGAGGCCTAGGACGTCACCCTTGATCCCTTGACGTCATCTTGGAGACTAGGGTTAGATGGAGGATGGGTTTTGGAGATGGTTTGACCGGAGGAGACACATGGCATGGCACTTTGGCACATGAGAGCATGATATATGGCCTTTGGAGGCCCAACGTTCTCTTTTTTAGGCTTGACGTCTCACTCTTCAGCCTTACGTCACCCTCCTAGGTCATGACATCACCCTTTTTAGGGTTTTATTTCATGTATTTTTCATTTTTACAAATTGTAAAGGTAAATGAAGGGGGTCAGCCCTCTTCTAATTTGTTGTTGACAATTTTAAGTGGACAAATTGGTTTAGATCGGCTCATAAATAAAGGACCATCTCATTTTCATTTCCCATCATTTACTCACCATTTGTGAGAACAAGTCTAAAATTTTGGCCCTATCTTCTACTAATGCGCCATGCTTGAAGGATCATTTTGTGGATGCTTTTGCTGATTTTGAAGAAGAATTTCTGCAATTAGGGTTTATTCTCATGGTATCTTAGCTAAAGTAAGTCAATTTTCTGCAATTTACCTTTATGTCGTTGTGTTACATGGTGAATATTGTTTCTTTATGCTAGACATCTTGCTTGGTATAACCCTAAAAGAGTAGCATAAGTGTTTCCTCCTCTCACAAGGTTATTCTTGTTTAAAATTGGTAAAATCTCCTTACTAGGGTTAGCATCCTAAAGCCCTAAAGTGCTAGCACTTTAGGATTTTAGCCCTAGACACTTGATTTCTTGACCTAGTTGAAGTATTAAGAAGGAAAAAAAGGTTGTTAGAGCCCAAAATTGCTAGCACTCTAGCAATCCTTCTCTTTAAGGCTTAAACCATAAGGCCTTAATGTGCTAGCACCTTAGAGTTTAAGCCCTACCTCTTATTCTTTGCTATCTCAATCTTCAAGCATTGTAGTATTGCTGTTATAAGGACTGCATAGCCCTCAAAGGCATTGATTTTACAGCTCTCTTGTGGTGAAATTGATCAACAAACACTCTTTAAATTCTCTCAAGCTCTCAATTATCTTTGCTAACACTAACACTCACTAATTTGCTAATAAACTTACTGATGTTGCAAAAGTTTGCTACAGCCGTCTTAATACACTC
>CBVK0101465609.1:0-11841 GCA_900067695.1 Picea abies | reverse complement strand
TTATAGCAATTATAGATATACTATGTGATGTCTTAGATTTTGTTCTTAAATCTTGTAACTAGAATGGAAGAAATCCCCTATCATGGTTAAACAAAAATATAGATTTACTCTAGTTTTAAAGCCATTATGGTTGTTACACATGCAATACAAACTAGTTTTCTTGTGCTCCTCTTACTTCACTACTCAAATACTTACATAGTCAATACTCATCATTGGTAGCCATTGCAATATAAATTTTTATTCCCATTGCATAGATCATTTCTCCAGTTCAGTTTCTCATGTTCTGAATTAAGATTATGTTTCTGGATATGGTGATAGCTCTTGTCTATTAATTGAACTGACTTGCGGTTGTTGTTGGTTAAGTAGACTCGGTGAGAATAGAATAGAAATTGAGATAGAAATGAATTCAGAAACAAACCAAATGTTGGCATGAAGACATGGACATTGTCAATATGCTCATAGTAGCAGCCAAAGCAGCAAATCCACTTTCACTGGTAATTTAAATTCGTTTTTTTTATACAGAGTAAAAATAAATGAAGATTTGATTGCATAACTTACAGTTGCATAACATAGTGTAGTTCACATAGCATAATGTGATTCCTCAGTTGTATAGCATCAACGTGGTTCCTCCATCTATGTGTATTTTTCCATATTTGATTGAAGAACTTATGATTGCAAAGCATAGTGCGGTTCCTCCATCAATAGGGGTTCCGCCATTTTCTTTGGATTTGCTCCTCCAGTTGATTAATTTGAAATTTTGAAATTTTGATTTGGACATCAAGGTCATGAATACTGACTGTGTTGAGGTCCTCTTGTGAAGGCGGTGCTAGGCGGTGGAGATGGTGGCGGTGACCTTAATTAAAGTTCAACATTTTCTAGGTAGTGGCATTGGATTTAGTGAAAGCTCAACATTTTCGAATCAACACGCTCATCATTTGTTAGTTGAATCATTGTAGTATATTTAAAGCAGTGACATAGATGTGAAATAAATTTATAATCTAAACTTAAATCTTAGGTCACATAGGTTATATAAGAATGTAAAATTACATTCTGCGGGAGCGGCAAAGTAACAATAAGACTCTGTGACTTTAGGTTATATCCTTCAAGAATGAAAAAAATACAGTTGCTCGGGAATAAGACTCCAAATGTTTCAGCCAATAACATTCGTTACAAAAGCAATTCAAACATTGTAAAACCATAATTATTTTGTTTTTCCTATGTACAACATTGGAGAATGAAAAATTATTTTTAAGTCAAAGGTTAGGTAATTAATGGTCAACGATGAATCAATTGCAAAATTCATGGCCTTCAACGGGAATTAATAAGGTTATCGATAATATACATAGAGATTGCTTAGAATTATGAAGAATCGTATGTTGCGTTAAGTACTAGTTTGCATTATTATTAGTATCATTGAAGTTGATTATAGCTTCTCGAATGAGTCATGTCATGTGTATCAAATGATGTAAGGATTATGCTTATCGAGGTTTAAGACATGTTCTATAATAAGGGAGCCTACAATTGTTATTAATGGGTTGTTAAAAGGATTGCTCCACACAATATATAAAGGGAAATTTGCTTGGCAACACACATTGACTTGAAGATCAAATTAACTCTAATAGGATATTCAAAATTCAACCACTAGTTGTGTTGAGCATTGGTACTACAAGTTGTGAAGGTAATGAGGTTTTTTCTTTTTGTTGAAATAATGTAACTGCGAAGAGCATTTTTATTATTTTGTTATTGCTTATGAAATGCAAAGAACTATAATAATGGCATAAACATTAACACTTTTAATGCTCTTTGTTCTTCAATCCCATATTGAAGAGTAATTGTGTGTTTTATATTAAGTAATTGTGTGTTTTATGTTGGTAATGAAATCATTGTTATACTAATAATTTATGAGGAGAAGCATGATAGTTGTTGATGGTTCATGTTCATGCTCATTCGCTACTATCTTCATGTGAAGGAAAGATGAGCCTTGGTAAACATTGCATTGTTGTAAATTTTCAATCATAATAATGGTTAATATGTTCTTGTAAAAGGACATAGTCATGGTAAATATGTGCTTGTAAAGGGACATATAGGTATATTGTTTGGTAATAAACATGGATCATATTGTTATACCTTCTTCAAATTTTGGGCTAAGTAGGAAATATTTGAAAAAAGAGAGTTTTGATGGCGGAATGCATGCAAATTATAAGGAGCTCATTTGATTATGATAAAGCAAAAAGGAAGCTTTCAAAACCATTTTGTAAAGGGTCTATAAGGTGTATGATTTTGCATATATTTGTAAAGGGGTATAAGGTGTTTTGAAATTACAAAGGGTTCATGACCTAGGAGGATCCAAAAATTTATAAAATTGAATTTTTGGATTGTGTCTTAGACCCACCCAAAATTGAATACGGGGGTCTTAGGATATTTGTGTGTGTGGCCTAATGAATATTGGTGCATTTTTTGCTTATATTATTTTGGTTGCACATATTCTAACATATGCAAATAAGGAAACTAGTTTAATAAGGTAAGCATGCGAATAAAGCAATTTCATTTTAACGAGACAAGAAAAGGAAAGCAACCATTTGCACTTGAAGACGAATTTTCTCACAGCTTTGAAGTATCTCACATTATAAGGTCACTTGCAATATTTCCTTTGCAAAGTCTTTAAAAGTATTTTATGTCAATTATTTGATTGTGATTCTCAAGTTTGAGTCTTCGGTTGAATCTTTAAGAGTCTTCCTTCAAATGGATTTGTAGGAATCCCTTAGGAAGTATTGAAGGTTCAACAATTATGCATGTTTGTCACACTTTAAAAATGTAATAGGAGCAATTTGACCTAGACAAAAATTGAATAGAGGGATAAAGTGTGTGTGATGATGAAGGTCTTTGTATGATGTTCTTGATTGGTCACTATTTGGCATTGTGACACTTGGAGCATGCAACACTTTCTTTCTTGTTTGTGACACTTCTAGGTTTTGTTTGTGACACTTGGCAACTTTTTGTTGTGGCACATTGTTTTTGGCCTTAAGACAATCTTATTAGGATTGTAGGAATTGAATACTTGTTCAATACTCTACACATTTTACTCAACACTACTCAAGGAATAATTATTCAAATCAACACATGGTCACTCAGTAATGAGACCACTTGTCTAGAAGTTATGCATAAAAAGGTTGATATACTCAAAACTCATAACATATTGTTAAATGATGAATTACAACTTCTTTGACATCAACATTATGAACCCATATTTCTTCAACATAATCCATTATTTGGATTAACTCTTGTTGAAAGTGAATAAGAGGGCATTGAGCATCATAAAGCTATGAATCAAACAAAGAAATTTATTGAAGACATTAAGGTGGATGTGGATTAGTTTGAGAAAAAGGATAAAATTATCAAACCTTGAGAAGAGTTTCATTTCAAGAGGAGAAAAATTAGGTTAGCATATGAAAAGAATGAGTATGACTTCTTTAATACTCTTGATTACTCTAGACTAGTTACATTTGTGAGTGCAAGGTTTCTTGATGATGATTTCCAAGATCATGTTTTTTATGTTGATAAGTTGGATTGAAGTACTTGAACTTGGGGATCATGATGAGGCGCAGGTGGATAAGGATGATGATGATAATGTATTTGATGATGTTGAGTTGGATGAGTCAGATAAAGTACCTTAATGGTGCCAACATTATCATAATTTTTCCTTAATGAGTTTCATTATTTTGATCTTAACCCATGTAGTTTTGTGGGAAGATAAACCACCTTCCAGAAAGGTGTTGGGAGCAAACAAATATTCAATGGAAATAGGTACATTTTGGATGGTTAGGTACTTGGCGTTGGAGTTTTGAAGCTAAGTTATTGGAGCAATCTTATCGTTGGGTTCATACTCAGGTTCAAACATGTTTATTTGGAGAGGTTTCTACAACAAATGTATATGAATGTTTTGGTTCAGTAATTTGATGATTAGGGAATGACTGAGGCCCAACTAATGTTGTCTTTTGAGTTGAATATCGGGTTTTATACTCCGCTCAAAGATAGTGTGGTTATCCTTTTCCACTTTCGGCGGGGGTATATTGTCATTGTTGATTTATAGGTCCTATGACTTCTCACCTTTTCGATTGACGGAGGGGAGATATTGATGATATTTGTTAGACTTCAAGTTTCAAAGTCTACTTTTAAATTTGAGGATTATGTTTTATTTAGGAGGATGGATTCAACATAGGATTGATGATGGATTCAAGATGTGATTGACGGTGGATTTAGGATAGGATGATGGATTAAGGATTTCATGATTTTGACATGGATTTTTTGGATTGATTAGTTTGATCTTCAGAGGATATGTTTCTAGATAGTTCAGTGTTTCATGTTTTTTGGGATTTTCAAGAGATTGGCATGGGTGTTATTTTGATGGATAGTTTTTGAGGATTTTCAAAATATTGGTGGATGGTTTGCCACATTTTGGAATTTGATGATTCATAACTTGATTGATGGTTTGGTTTTCAAATTTTAGGTAGTACCAATAGTTCACCTAGTTTACTACTTAGGTTTTACAAGATACAAGATTAAAGTGTTGTTGGGCACTTTTTTATATTAGCTGGATTATTGATAGTTTTTTAAGTGTCAATTATTTTGAGAGGAGTTTCATGAACATCTCCGTTCACTTGATAGTCGAATGTAACATGGATGGTATTTGGACCT
The DNA here is from genome assembly GCA_900067695.1 of Picea abies. Lineage (NCBI taxonomy): Eukaryota > Viridiplantae > Streptophyta > Pinopsida > Pinales > Pinaceae > Picea > Picea abies. Next base: position 7,146 of record CBVK0101465609.1, on the reverse strand, counting down.
AGCAAAGGACAACCAGTTCTTTTGCATTTTTTATTGGTGCTTTGGATTTTTAGGATATGGGATGTATTGGACTTACAACCAATTCACTTCTTACTAGGATTTGCTCTCATCAGTTTTGGGTTCACATTAGTGAACAATTGTAGGATATCTGACTCAATTGTTGCACAATGAGTTTTATAGACTTGGTTTTTAACATCTACCTTTGGTAAACTTTTCAAACAAATATTCATTAACACTCATGAAATTTCAAACCATGAGTATCATGTTGAAGACTTGGATATGTTGCCAGATTTTACACTATTCTTTGTTGCCTAACTGATACTCTTGTATAGATGTATGATTAAAGAGGGGGATTAATATCCTTTTCGACTCACCCTAATCTAAGTCCTTGGCATACCACCTTCATGTCTACATAAGGGTATAATATTTATCCTAAGTACTTTATTATATTTTAAGATATGGTACTGATATTTCGATTCGGTACCATTAACCATTAAAGGTGGTTATTGTGGAATGTACTATATAATGTAATACTATGTGAATACAATGATTGATTCAACTTCAAGCATTTTTCCGCGAGCCTTGTCTTTATTGTTTTTCATTATGCCTTTCAACCAAAAAGTTTGTTTATTATGTTTATTTTGTCAATGCGCTTAAGATGTACTAGAGCACTAGTAAATTGCACTCGTACATTTAATAACACGCTCACAAGAACTACACTTTTTTTATGTGCTAAAATAAACTTTAATATATAAAATTTAACCCAATGGTGTGATACTTGTGCATTAGCACGCTGTAAATGGTGCAACCTATAAAAGCATTGACCATTGGCGAGCATCGAATGCACAAGATCCACCGCGCATAATTTTTTGGAAAAAAAAAAAGGTTAAATTTTAGCCAAATTCTAAAATTTAAACTGCTATAAATGTGAATTAGGGGATAACGATAAACTTGCTTGGTCTCTTCTCGGGGTGAGGAGGCATGGGTGTCGTGGATAGAAAAAAATGAAAATTTCGTTCCATTTGCCAATTTTCAAAATGAACCAAATCTACACTGGAAGTGAAGAAATCAAGAACTTCAGTAATACAGTAGCACTACACAATGACATGGTCAAAGGTGGATAGTGAGCACTAATTCTTGATGGTTTGAAGAACTAAAGAGAGTTACAAATAAAATTATGATTTGATAATTTTTAAAATTTTACCCTAGCATGGTGCTCCTAATTATAACCCAACGCATTGGTGCGTGTGTGGGTATTTAGTGCACCAATGTTATTTTTATTATTTTTAATAATTATATTTATTACAAGTGCTTACAATGAAACATGGATGTGTATGTCTTCTTATGAGCATTGGTGCAATGATTATGGTAGGGCACTGATGCAACAATTGTGATTTTGTAGAACACATCGATAATATTTTTTTATTAAGTTTTTTAAATTGGTATTTTAAGACAAAATATTTAAACTGCATATGTACACCATATATACCAAGACATGGGTGCAGGTATATGTACAACATACACTAACGATAGTTTGTTTTTAATTATTTTAAATTGATATTTTATTACAAATTAGCACAACCTAATGTTAATGTGCATGTATTAATACACATCGATGCACTTGTTAAGTTAGTGCAATAGCACGACATATACAGATGAAGTACATCGAAAATAAAACATTTGCTAAAACCTCTAGCCACCAAAATTGTAACATCCATGTTTTCAAACCCCAAACTAGTGATACATATATTGTAGATGTCATATATGTCTGAGAGCCAAGTGATGTATATTGTAAATATAGCATATGGTTGAGAGCCAAAGCGATGTAATAAGTAAATGATGTAAATTGAATATAATGAATAAAATGTATTGCCAGTTGCAGATGGACATGGACGAAGATTGGGGGCTAAGTATCCACAAGAGAGGGAAGGGATCCAAGGAGGAAAATCACCCACATCTATTAAACCAAAACCCATTTCCTATTTTTCTCTAAATTATCCTTGTCATGAACCTTCCATTAGTTGTTGAGTGTTCTAGAGTCCAATCATTAAATCCATGTAAGAGGGTTGGTGTGAGAGACACTTCACATAGTTATTGAGAGCATGGGTGGTTGAGTAGAATCAACTTGGGGAAGAGAGCAAATCAAGCAAGCAAATGAAAGGGAGGAAATTTGTATGGGTAGGAGACCAGAATTACACATTCACGTTTTTGCATAGAGAGTTGTTTTTACATGGAGTTTTCTGGCCGACAATGGAGTTTTGAGTGTGGGAGCTTGTAGGAAGTTGTTGTGGACATGTTTGGTTGTCGTTTGAAGTTGCAATTTCATGGAGAAAGAAGTTGTGTGCCTCTGAGCGATGATTTTTTCGAAATTCGTCTAAGAAGCATGTGTTTTGGGTGTTGGGCGAATTTTTATTGCAACTGTAGAATTCATGAAGTCCCAACAAGTAGAATTCTTATCCAACCTATGTTGGAAGCCTTGGAGGGGAGTGGAAAGCCCTGAGGGACTATGATCAGTGAAGGGTGATTCCATCCCTTGGGTTGTGCAGGTTGAGGGGAAGTTTGTTGGTGGGTTGGAATCAGCTGAGAGTTTAATTCCTGAAAGGGGGACATTAGCCAGCCCTAGGGACCTCCGTCTCTTGTGGATTCATATCCCTAGCTCGGGGGTGTATTATTGTTGAGAACTGGAACAACAAGGATACGGTTGGGAGGAACACCCATCCTCTTCAATTGGTTGCACAATTTATAAGATAAGTGTTCTCATTGTTGTGTTTAATTGTGTTAAATGTTGATATATATTCATTGTGTATTTACTCTGATTTAGCTTGGTTTTTGTTTCTTGATGTGAGTAGAATGATGCATTTAAATCTCGGTTTATATGGTTGAATGCTATTGTATTTTATATAGTTGTTTCTATAGACAGTGAGCAATTGTATTTACGTTTTTATAGAACATGGACAACTCAATGAACTTGTATTTCTTGTTGTATGTTAATTTCCGCATTTAAATTGGTATCATAAATTTTAATGAGTCGTTTTAGCAATGACGTGACCCAATTGGCGGTTTGGTACGTTGCAGAGTGGTATCAGAGCTACTAGTTCAACACTAGACTCGTATGGGCTCGAACCAGAGTGAATTGGTGAAATTCATTGCTGCAGATTTTATCTATGACATATTTGGGAAAAAATGGAGAATTTAGGGAGAAATCCCCAAATTCATGGGCACAATCTGAGTTTGAATGTCTCTAGACAGTTTAAAAGGCTTAATGGAGTAGAGCAGTAAAGTTGCAGATCGAAATTTCGATCTGGAATGATCGAAATTCAAGTTTTAATGGTCGCTTGTAAAGTTATAGGCAGTTTGGTGAATCGACAATTGAGATTGCTTCTGATCTCGAGATCGACGGCTGAGATTCATCTTGATAAATTTAAAAATCCATAAGGTTGATTAAATCGATGGCTGAGAATCATTTCAGGGTTTTTTGAAATGAATTAGATTGACGGCTTAGATTCGTTGGGGTTTTTGGTTGAAAAATTCTAAGTATGAAAATTCTCTAAGAGAAGTCGTCGACGGTGGATGGTAAGGTCAGCCAAAATGGTGAAGAGCTCAGTTTTGCCAAAGGACATCTCTGATCGTCGATGGCCAATGATCATGTTGGGTTGTTATATTCTTTTCAGTGAAAGTCTAGTCGAGGTGTATCGAATGATGGTCGGATTCGAGGTATATCCCAAAGCCCGAACTCCCGAAATGTCTTAATCTTTAAGCCGAGTTGATTAAGGATTAATTAATTACTTCATGATTTCGCGTTTCGGGGATCCTGCCTTGAACGACTATCAATATACCGAGATACGAAACCCCAAAATTTTTGAAGTTAATTACGATTATTTAAAAGGGTTAAACATGATTAGAATTAATTAATCACATCGCGATTTCGCGTTTCGGAAGTAATATCATGAACCATTATAGGATATCCCGAGATCCAAAATTCTGAAATTTACTTAACGATAAGTGTGATTAACTGATGCATTAACGACGATTATCTTATAGTTAATCCATCGCCAAATAATGACTCGGATAAATTCAAATTTCATCTATGCTTTTCCCAATCATGAACCAACAAAAATTAATGACATTACTAATCGATTTACGACAATCATTCCAAATAATATCTCGGAACACTACATAAATCTTTTCCATTAAGGAAAGTTAATACATTGTCAGTGAAGGTATGCATTAATCAATGCAATTAAAGGAAAAGGATATTGAATTTGAATTTCATTGTGCGTTTTTATTGGTATCATAAATTTTAATGAGTCGTTTTAGCAATGACGTGACCCAATCGGCGGTTAGGTACGTTGTAGAGTGGTATCAGAGATACTAGTTCAACACTAGACCCGTATGGGCTCGAACCAGAGTGAATGGGTGAAATTCATTGCTGCAAATTTTATCTATGACAAATTTGGGAAAAAATTGAGAATTTAGAGAGAAATCCCCAAATTCGTGGGCACAATCTGAATTTGAATGTCTCCAGATAGTTTAAGAGGCTTAATGGAGTAGAGCAGTAAAGTTGCATATCGAAATTTCGATCTGCAATGATCGAAATTCAAGTTTTAATGGTCGCTTGTAAAGTTATAGGCAGTTTGGTGAATCGATGATCGAGATTGCTTCTGATCTCGAGATCGACGGCTGAGATTCATCATGATAAATTTAAAAATCCATAAGGTTGATTAAATCGACGACCGAGATTCATTTCAGGGTTTTTTGAAATGAATTGGATTGACAGCTTAGATTCGTTGGGGTTTTTGGTTGAAAAATTCTAAGTATGAAAATTCTCTAAGAGAAGTCGTCGACGGTTGATGGTCAGGTCAACCAAAATGGTGAAGAGCTTGGTTTGGCCAAAGGACATCTCTGATCGTCGATGGTTGATGATCGTGTTGGGCTGTTATATTCTTTTCATTGAAAGTCTAGTCGAGGTGTATCGAATGACGGTCGGATTCGAGGTATATCTCAAAGCCCGAACTCCCGAAATGTCTTAAGCTTTAAGCCGGGTTGATTAAGGATTAATTAATTACTTCACGATTTCGCGTTTCGGGGATCCTACCTCGAACGACTATCAATATACCGAGATACGAAACCCCAAATTTTTTTAAGTTAATTACGATTATTTAAAGGGTTAAACATGATTAGAATTAATTAATCACATCGCGATTTCGCGTTTAGGAAGTTATATCATGAACCATTATAGGATATCCTGAGATCTGAAATTCTGAAATTTACTTAACGATAAGTGTGATTAACTGATGCATTAATGACGATTATCTTATAATTAATCTGTCGTCAAATAATGACTCGGATAAATTCAAATTTCATCTATGCTTTTCCCAATCATGAACCGACAAAAATTAATGACATTACTAATTGATTTACGGCAATCATTCCAAATAAGATCTCAGAACACCACATAAATATTTTCCATTAAGGAAAGTTAATACATTGTCCGTGAAGGTATGCATTAATCGATGCAATTAAAGGAAAAGAATATTGAATTTGAATTTCATTGTGCGTTTTTACTGAGCAACAAGTTTTCAAGATAAAAAAATTTGCGCATTCCCTCTAACAGGTAACAAAGTTATGTGACCCGATACCATGGCTCCACGAAAAGCAACTAAAGCGCCTGGTGAAAGTTCGAACTAGAACACATACGTCTTTTCCGATACCTCGCCCAACAGCATAGACGCCATTAAATCCTGGACTCAAGAATTCAATATTCTATAGTATGAATTGGTCAATTTCCTAGATGATTCAGGTGACGAGGAGACAGAGACCTTGGCTACCAAATACAAATCTGTGGCCTAATCAGAGCTACATAAGATAGCAACGAGGCCTAGACTCCTGCCTTACAATGATATGATCAGTTGGGCGTTGGAAAACGTTGATATCTCGACCAGGACCATCTTCAATTCACAAAAGGTCGCAGTTGGGTCTTTTTGGCCAGAACATTTACAGGTAATGTACAAATTGTCTCCAACACCCAATTTCATTTACAATGCCAGTTTCCTAGTGGACTTTGACAAGAAGGAATGTGTCCAATATGGAAAAAACCTGCCCGACTTAATTAAAGATTGGTACTCTCGCCCTGAGAAGTTCGGAGCTGACTCCCATGGCATATATACAGTCTCTTCACTAGAGCCTCACATAATGTATATATCAATGATGATGTGTAGACTCTATGGGAGGGAAAACACAACCCATTTCTTGTTACAATGGGTGCCTATTATGCACATGATGGCAGAGGGGTATTCTTTTGACTGGGCCAAGATGTTGTCAGATAGTTTGGTTTAGGAGATTACAAAATATCGGTCACTAAAAGCCAAGGGAAAACCTACCCCATTCTTCATGTCATCTTATATCATGGAAGCCATCTGCTTTATGACACCTTTTCCCTTGATGGGTTGGAACTGGAATCCAACTAGTGCTGAGCCCATACATTTTTATCATTTGAAACTCTGGGAGGATAAAGAGAAAGATTTATTTTATGAAATATACAACTCGGTGGTAGTGCCGATGCATACCGTTATATATGGTTTCCCACCTCCCAGGATTTATGACAAAATAGTGGCTAATCTAGGCAAGATAACTGACTGGTACATTGAAGAACATTTCTCCTATATAAGGGTTTTCAGTTGTTCAGTTACTCCACATGCTCTACCTAAATTTTTACTAGATCGATTAGTGTGTCATGAAGTAGAAAATCAAAATGTGCATGGAGGAATTAGTAAGGAGATGAAATCAATACAAAAAAGGGTATGACCCACCTCCCCCCTATAGATTGGTACGTTTTATCTGTTGGATTTTGGCCATTCAAAAGTAGAGGCTACGACCCTGGAAGAAATCAAGCTGGTCAATATCAAATTCAAAAAGCATGATCCGTTGAAGATTGTAGGTAATCACATGGCCCTCTGCAATTTGAAAAGATATGAACATGAAGATTCTCCTTAGGACGAAGTATTTCGAAGAGCAAGGTCATATAAGGAGGTCTTGAGTCAAGTTCAAGCTCTGGCTCCAGAAAAATTCGTTGAGCTTTATAACTTCCAGAAGCATTGAAGAAATAGCCTTCCCAAAGTATTGTAGGGAGAGACCCTAATACCTCCA
>CBVK0101465607.1:0-14612 GCA_900067695.1 Picea abies | reverse complement strand
CCCTACCGAGACTTGTATTCTTTCGATTCAAGAAAAGTTAAGTGCCTCGGCATGATTAAATATTTAGTAGTTAATCTTGCACAGATCCCTATGAAAAGTATTCTCATGGATGTAGTTGTTGCTGATGTTCTTGCAAAGTATGGCATGTTGTTTTCCAGGTCTTGGGGTGCTAAACTTGGAGGATCGCTGCAACTAGATATTACTTATGCCATGATCCTGATCTTCGGCGGACAATTCACCCGTCTGTACAGGGAGACGAGATTGGCATATATTGTAAGTGACCCACAAAACCCAAATAACTATCCAGTATATGTCGTTGATCAAGATTTAGGGAACTGTATATTATCACCTGGTGATAGTTTAGATGAATGTATAGAAGAAGAAAAACAAATAATAGAAAAAACAAATAAAAATGCAAATATTGTAGGAGTTTGGAAGATGTATTTTGATGGTGCGTCGTCGTGGGAAGGAGCAGGAGCTGGGGTATTGTTTTTGGCACCTGATGATGAATTTATTATTTCTTTCTCATATAGATTGCAATGGGACATCAACTATACTAATAACATATGTGAATACGAGGCTCTTGTCTTAGGATTAGAGGCTGCCAAAAAGTTGAAAATTGAAAATCTGATAGTTTACGGTGATGCAGAATTGATTGTAAAACAGATTAGGCAGCATTATCAGTCCAAACATCCAGGGTTAAGGTCGTACAGGAACTGCACCTGGGATCTAATATAAAATTTATTCTCATCATTCAATATCCATCATATTCCCAGGGCAGAAAATCAACAAGCCGACTCCCTAGCGAAAGCAACTGCGACTTTCATGCCACCTATGGTTTTGAAGTTGAAGTACCATATAGAAATGAGGCATATGCATTCAATACCGAATAATGTTCAACACTGGTAGGTATTTGAAGATGATGAGCAGATCAAGCAATTTCTAAAAATGCTCGATGAATTTTCCGAAACACATATTGATCAGGAAAATCAGAATGACCCTGCCTGGGACATGCAAGACGATGAAGATCCTCAGGAGTTCCAGGATAAAATCGCTAATCACCGCATGTTGGTGCTGAAAAACAATTAGATCCCTAAAGGTTTGATTCCTTTGGAAATATTATTCGATCATGACGATATTCCCCTAAAGTCTACTTTGAAGCCTCGGCCATAAGAGGTTGAAGATTGTAATATAGGCACCAAGGAAACTCCTAATATGATAAAGATATATAAATACCTTCCAATTGAAATGAAAAGCAAATATGTCGATTTACTCAAGAAATAAAAAGGTGTCTTTGCTTGGTCTTATGACGAATTGAGAACTTATGATACCACTGTCATCGAACATAAGATCCCTTTAAGCAGGGCATCAAACCTTTCAGGCAGAAGCTCAGACAAATAAATCCTATACTGTTTCCTGTGATAGAAAGGGAGGTAAAGAAGCTCTTGGATGAAAAAATCATCGTTCCACTCAGATATTCTGAGTGGGTAGCTAATCTAGTCCCATTTAGGAAGAAAAACGATGAAATCAAACTTTGCGTGGATTTCAGGAACTTAAATAGATCATCCCTTAAAGATAATTATCCACTACCTAAAATGGATCATGTTTTGGAAAAAGTGGTCGGCGCTAATAGAATGACTATGATCGATGGATTTTCAGGTTATAATCAAATTGCAGTCCATAAGGATGATAAAGAAAAAACCGCGTTCACTACCCCATGGGGTACTTTCATGTATGATAAAATGTCATTTGGTCTAATGAATGTAGGAGTTACTTTCCAACGACCAATGGACATTGGATTCATCGGTGAAAGAGATAATTTTGTTGTCATTTATCTCGATGATTTAACCATGTTTTATAAATCTGATGCAAAGAACTTGATACACCTCAAACAGACATTTGAGAAATGTCGAAAATTCGGTTTGTCTCTGCATCCAAAGAAATCTCATTTTGCAATGTAGGAAGGTAAACTCTTGGGCCATATAGTATCTAGATATGGAATTAAAATTGACCCGAAAAGGGTTGAAGCTATAGATACAATAAACATTCCTAGGAACAGAAAGGAAATTCAATCTTTTTTAGGAAAAATAATTTTTTTAAGAAGATTTATTTCGAATTTCGTTGAGATTGTAAAGTTGATTACATATATGCTAAAAAAGGACAACGAGGTCAAATGGACAACCGAAGCTAAAGTGTCCTTCAAACGTATCAAGAAATTTATAGGTGAAGCACCCGTGCTGGCCAATCCTGATTAGATGAAAGAATTCTTGATCTTCTCATTCGCATCCGAACATACAATTGCATCTGTACTCTTATAGAAGAACGAGGAAGGGTTCGAACAACCAATAGCCTTCTTTAGTAAAAGCCTCAGAGACACAGAGTTGAAATACAACATACTGGAAAAACAAGCATACGCAATGGTGAAGACACTAAAAAATTTCAGGACCTATGTGTTGCATTCTAAAGTAATTGCCTATGTACCCACCAATTTCGTTAAAGATATATTGGTTCAACCTAATAATGATGGTAGGAGAGGCCGATGGATTTCCAAGATTTAGGAATTTGATCTCGAGGTAAAACCAACAAAAATCATCAAAGGTCAAGTCTTGGCTAAGATATTAGCTGAATCCAATTTCATAGCAATCAAGATAAATCATATGCAAGTTTACGAAGTATTTCCAGACATAGATGAATTTGATGTTACTATACCTACAATCGAGATCCAAGAAAAAAATTCTTCCTTTGCCTGGTATAGCGACATAGTTTCATATCTCTTGACTCTTGAGTGCCTGAGTGATATGACTCCTTCCAAGGAAATAATACTAAAGCTGCATGTGGTAAAATATTGTATCGTCGATAGACAACTGTATTGGAAAGACCCCTTGGGATTTTTACTGAGATGCCTAATAGAATCTGAAACAGTGAATGTAATAAATGAGTTTCATGAAGGGGTGTGTGAAGGACATCATGCCTGGAGGGAGACGACCTATAAAATCCTGAGAGTTGGATACTATTGGCCGAAGTTATTTACAGACGTGAATGCTAAAGTCAGATCTTGTAATTCTTGTCAATTATTCTCAGGCAAACAAAAACTTCCCACGCTACCCTTGACCCCAGTCAAGACAGAAGCTCCATTTCAATAGTGTGGTCTAAATTTTATTGGAGAGATCCATTCGCATTCAAGTGAACACCATAAATGGATTCTGACCACTACAAATTATTTTACTATATGGGTCGAGGCCATTTCGACATGAAATGTTGTAGACTCAGTGGTGACAAATTTCTTAGAAGAAAACATTTTATCATGATTCGGCTATCCCCGGAAGATAGTCACAGATAATGCCCAAGATTTCAAATCCATGGTGATGGTTAGATTTTTTCAAAAGTGCAACATTGTACTAGGAAAATCCACAACTTACTACCCTCAAGGAAACAGATTGGCCGAATCATCGAATAAGAGCCTGATCACCATAATAAAAAGGTGCTAACCAAAAATGAGAAAGCCTGGCATATTCATTTGAAATACGCTTTATGGGCAAATCAGATAGGCACGAAGAAATCGAGTGAAATGTCTCCTTTCCAAATGGCATATGGTACATATGTGGTACTCCCCATAAACCTAGATTTGCCAATAATGAAGGTTTGGAAAGATTCGAAGGAAGAACCTAATGATGTCACCAGAAGAGTGAACCAATGGATTGAATTCCAACAAAATAGAGCTGAGGTAGATGAGAAACTCCAGAAATACCAAGATAATATGAAAGCCCTATTTGATAAAAAGGATAAATATAGAGAATTTCTTCCAGATGACCTCATTTTGAAGTGGGATGCTAGGAAAGAGGACGTTGGAAAACACAGAAAATTCGATCACATCTGGTGTGGGCCTTTCAGGGTCGTAGCTTCTGAAGGAAAGAATTCGTTCTTGTTAGAAAATATCGATGGGAAAATTATTAACTCCCTTATCAACGGGCGTTACCTGAAGCATTTTATGCAGTAATGAAATTCCAAACCACCATTGTACATACCGATTTGATTTTCTTGTTTTAATTTACAATTTTCTGTCTTTTTGGTAAGTTTTTACTTTTACATTAGATATGATCAATTTTATTGATTTCGTTAAAAATAGAAATATAAAAACAAATAGCGCATATCATTTCTCTTCTGCTAGGATTCTGACATTTGCCACATTTATTCTATAGATTGAATACTTACCGATAGTCGAGAGATAAAGATGCATCATAAACTGACATCGTGTTTCAGAAAAAATTAGTCATCTCACAAAACAGGTGATACAATTGCAATGTTTTTGCTTGAGAATACTAATGGAATCCGAGGTATGAAATTATAGGATCATTGTTATTCAAAAAAAGATGGTAAAATAAATCTAGTGGATTCTGGATAAAGTTACACTCATGTAAGAATGGTCACATAATAAAAAAAATAGAAAATAGAAAATTTTGAATCTTTGAACCAAATAGAAAAATAATATAAGAATAAAGGAAGCTCACAAATCAGGAAGCAGGTTTGGTTATGAATAGGATCCCTTTTAAAAACCTTTGACTTTCTGGTCTGTTCCCATCCATTGTATATGAAAGCCTTTATTTTATCTTGCTTTGCACTTCCTGACCTTGAATCTCTACAGAAAGACATATTTTACCCTTACTCGAGAAACCTTAAAAAACTAGACCTTCAAAACGAGAATAGGCAAACATTTTATGATTCCTCTTATTTTAACTGGAAGAAAGTATGTCTAGGCTAATCTTGACTACCTTAACCCCTTTATCATATTTTAAAATGATTAGTTTCACTCAAGGAAAGTCCCTGAAAATTAAAACTTCCCCGTAATAACTTCCCTGTAGGTGAAGGTGTTTTGAAGGTCAGTAGAGAATTATCCCAGAGTAAATCAAAGTGAATTGACAGACCTTCGTTGCTAAATTATAAACATATACCATCCCGCATATGAAACATCAATTTGATTGCCCCCACTTCATGCAATATTAAAATATAAGACGAATGGTGAAAGGAAATTCAAAATTCGATTTCCCCCATTTTGTCCAAAAGAGATGATGAAAGGAAATTCATTTAAATGATTTCCCTCATCTCAGTCAAAGTGAAAATTGAAGTGGTGAAAGGAAATTCTATGGGAAATGTAGATAACTTCACCAGGGTACTGAACAGGCTCGTTGGTAGTGAAGCAATGTCTATGGTATCTACAAGACTTTTATACATGTATATAATGCTCTATGGTAGTTATTTCTCTTTTTGACAAGATATACATTATGAACCAATAGGGGACCTCCCTTGAACTAAATCATTTAATGTTTACTATAACTTGATGTGAACAAAATCAACCAAATTCTGATAGCCCGGTTAAAGTTGTTTTGATTATCTTAAGCAGACCCGAAATCAGTTTCAAGGAAAAAAAAGCTTAATAGCCTAAACTCGATGTTGGTGAACGATCAAGTTTTTGAAATTTTTTTGAGGTACGGATGAAGTATAATATCCTTCTGTGTGTTTTCTCAAAGGTGCTTTCCCAGAAATCCTGATGACTCCATTAACCCAATAAAGTCACTTGGTCTACAGTTCTTCTACATCTCGTAGGGAGATGTGATCTCTATATGGAGCCTATGTTGGAACCCCTAATCCCTGATGTATCCTTCCAGAAAATGACCTGTCGGAAACTCTAAATAAAGTTAATTAACCAAATGCATGAAGTGATGAATACTTAAGAAGAAACTAAAACCCAATGAGAAAATCAAATAATAGTTTCACGATTTCAAAAATTGGGTCTTCGCCATCTATCGTATCCCTAATTCACGAAGCTCGAACTCCCAAAATGTCTTAAGCACTAAGCCAGGTAAATTAAGAATTTAAAATGATTAACGATTAATTAATCACATCGCGATTTCTCATTTCGGAGATCCTGCCTCGACCGACTTTCAATATCCCAAGATCCAAAACCCCAAAATATTTGAGGTTAATCATGATTAATTAAAAAGGTTAAACATGATTAAAATTAATTAATCATGTCACGATTTCGCATTTCAGAGGTCATATCTTGAACTGTTATAGGATAACCCAAGGTCCGATGACCCGAATTTTTTTTAGGTTAAACATGATTAATTAGCAAGTTAAACATGATTTATTAACACATTAAACACTCTTATCTCATGTTAAGTCTTCGTTGAGTCGTAGTTCAGGTAAATTCAAATTTCATCTATGCTTTTCCCGATCACGAAACACTAACCATTAATGGCATTAATAGCCAATATAAGGAAAATGATTTCAAATAAGATCCTGTATCATCACCCAAATATTTTCATTAAGGGAATTAAACATATTGTCAGTGAAGGTATATGCAAATCGATGCACTTAAGGCAAAGAAGATATTTCATTCTGAATTACATTCACATTTTCACAGAGCAGGCTTAGTGAAATAATAAGTCTTGTGCATTTTCTGTGACAGGTAACATAGTGTTGAGTTTACTATTATCATGGCTCTGTGAAAAATGGTTAAAGGGACTGGTGAGAGCTCGAGCCAAAACACAAATTTCCTCTAGGACACATCACCAAGAGATGTGGAGACCATAAAAACTTGGACACAGGTTTGCGATATCCTACAATATGAGCTGAAAAACTGTCCAGAAGAGTCAGATAATGAAGGGACCGAAACTCAAGAGATGAAGCTCAAATACATAGCCCAATCAGAGCTTCATAAGGTAGCTACGCAGTCGAGGCTCATGTTGTATAATGACATGATAGGCTAGGCCCTGGAGAACGTTGACGTTGCTAGCAGGACCATCTACAATGTGCAGAAAGTTGTTGCTGGATATTTCCACCCAAAACATGTACATGTGATGTACAAATTGTCCCCAACATTCAAACATAGTTATAATGTTGATTTCTTAAAAACGTTCGAGGAAGAACAATGCCCAGAAAGCGTAAATAATTATCCTAATTTGATTAAAGATTGGTTGGCACACCCTGAGAAATTCAGAGCAGACACCCATGGCATATACGCCTCTGCATCATTAGACACTCATATAATATATGTGGCCATGATGCTCTGTAGAATTTTCGGGAGGGAAAACTATGCCCACTTCCTGTTTTCATGGGTACCGATCATGCACGAAGTTGCACAGGGTTTTTCATTCAATTGGGTTGAGATGTTATCAGACAGTTTGGCCAAGGAAATCATCGAACATTAGATGTTGAAATCCAAAGGATGACCTGCCTCATTTTACATGATGACATACCTTATGGATGCCATTTTTTTTATGACACCTTTTCCTTTGATGGGTTGGAGCTGGACTCCGAAGCTGAAACAATACATCTTTATCATTCAAAGTTATGGGAAGATAAAGCGAAAGATTTATTTTATGAAATTTGCAATTATGTGGTGGTGCCAATGCATATCACCATATATGGGTGCCCACCTCCCAGGATTTCTGACAAAATAGCGTCCAACCTAGGGAAGATAGAGGATTGGTACATTGAAGATCATTTTTCCTATATCATGGTTTTTGGTTGCTTGGTTCCTCCACATGCCTTGCCTAAGTTTCCACCAGACCGATTGGTGTGCAGAGAAGTAGCACGTCAGACTGTACTAGGAAGAGTCAGTATGGCCTACTTTACCCTTGCAGGTTGGTATGTTTTTACTATCAGATTTTGGCCATTCGAAAGTAGAGCCCACGGCCCTAGAAGAAATCACGCTGGTCTATATTGAATTCAAGAAACACGATCCTCAGAAGATCGTGGGAAATCACATGGCCTCTTGTAATTTGAAAAGATACGAGCATGAATATTCTCATCATGATGATATATTTCGAGGAGAAATATCCTATAGAGAAGTTTTGAGCTGAGTCCAAACTTTGGCCCCATACCAATTGGTCGAATTCTATAATTTCCAAAGGCTTAGGAGAAATGGCCTTCCGAAGGTCTTGCAGGGAGAAATCCTTACACCTCCAACTACACAGGAAATTGAAGCCCAGAGTCTAGAAACAAAGAAATCGAGTGGACAAGATGCTTAATAAATCTTGGAGAAGACTTAGGTTTTGACTCAGAAAGGGGACATCACATTGACAAATCTACCAGGTGATCAACCTAAAGATCAGACTGGGGTATTAATAAAAAAGGGAGAAGGGCCATTGTCCACACCAGGAAAATCAGCTACTGACTCAATCGAGAAACAACCATCCACCGATATAGGCAACCCTATCCAATATATCACACCTTGACAGTTCAATAGAGGGAACCCAAGTGTTGAGGTAGTATTAATAGAGTATCTTACGCCTATGTCAGCTGAAGAGATGCCTCCTTCTGATTTCTTTTTCAGCAAGTAAAGGAGGGTTGTGGTAAAGAGAGAAACACACAAAAAGGAGGGTGAAACTATCAAAACAAATAGGGTGTTATTTGATGGAGAGGCCTTGGAAGAGACAAACTTTGCTTCAGATGTGGTAGGTTCGCTAGGAGCTTTTGCAACAACAAACTAGTTTTCAGTTGGGAATTTAAAAGAACGATTGAAGCAAAAGGATCTGTTGATAAGCCAATTGCAAAATCAAGTAAAGACTATGGAAAATAATGTTAGGATCTATATGAACAAGGGTTTCGAGCAGATTAGATCCTGTGATAGACAAAAAATCCAGGAGCTCAAATAGAGCCTCGACGAAATGCACAAGAATGCACAGGTGAGTAGAGGATGGGCCATTCAGCAGGGAGAGCTAGTAAAACAACTACAAGCCAAATTAAACTTGATTGAGAACACGGTTGTAGATATAGTTGTTTTCCAAGAACAAGCATTGGAGGTGCGCAAGAAAGTAGAATCAACGCATCAAAGCCTTTTCACTAAGGTGGAAGTTGTCCAAAACTATTTTCGGGTGGTAGACCAATACTTAAATAACATTTTTTTAAAGGAGAGAGAGGCTATTACTTCTCGAGCCACTTTCCAAGAAGCATTTATGTCGTCAACAAGAGAATGAGTATCTATGGTCTCTAGATTTTCTCCTGCAGAGCAAACCAGAGGCAATATAATATTGAATACCTGGGAGGCTAACATAGCTGAAAGTAAAAGAATGGCTAAGGAAGTGAAGAAGGCTTGTGAAGAAGCTTTCCATTCACTCGACAAAGAGTCATTGGGCCTTGGAGAAGATAATATCTCGAAAGTCCTGGGACAAGTTGATATAGCAAAGTATCAACTTAATATCAAGAGAAACATGGAAGAGGCTTAGGCTGAGATCTTGCAATTAAAATAGATTGATATTACCCAGATAAATAGGTGGTTGGTGAAGCCTAGTCTACAACTACAGTCTATAGCTTCAGAAGACAAGATATTGGAAGATAGACTGCCTCACTTAGAAAATAAATTATATATTTTTGAGGTAAATGAATTAACAGAGCCTTCCAGATTGGTGGTGCAATTTGTGTGCAGGTGTGTTAAATGTGTTGAGGAAGGAAAAGGCAGCACCTCCGGGAACCAATGAGATAACCTGCACACATCATTTGTACAAATCATCATTAGAGACCAGTTGTTTCTGAGCTGGAGAACAATAATGAAAAACACCTCGACCAACATGGGGAAGAGACAAGGGAGATGCAAGTGAAGCGTTTCAAATTTCACATTTTGTAATTTTCACTATTTTAGAAATAAGGAGAATTCCAGCCGCTTAGGGTTGAGAACCTTTTGTATAAATACACATTTCGAAGATTGAACAAAGGCTTCTTCTTGCTGAATGTAATAGAGAGAAAATATCCTTTTGTGAGAATACATACATGTGCAGACAGAGATTCCAAGATTTGTATAGTTTGAATTATGTTTTCCTCTTGTATTTCATATTTCTAGTTTCTTTTATGTCATTCTTTGATAAGTGAGTGTTTACAATTTAGTTCGTTAAGCAAACAACTTTTTCTCTATATTTGTTGTTAGTAAATACAAGACCTGTGAACTACTTGGATAACTGAAGCTTATATCCTTTCGAGAGTGCATCCTTTATTTTCTTCTACTGTAGACAATATAAGATTCATTTCACATTAATGCCTTATTTTTTTTAACCATTTTATAAGTTTCCCTCACACCACCTGATTTTATTAATCGACTTAGACGACAAATTGTGGCATCTGTCGTGTTCTTTCATTATTTTTATTTGAGTAATTAAATCTTATATAACTAACGGAAGAAAAATCACCTTTAAAATCTACTTTATATTTATGATGCCTTGACATTACTCTTTTAAGCCTTAAGTGTGTAATCTCAGGAACAACAGACCCGACTATGTATTTATAGTTGATTGGGTCCTTGATGTATATTTTGAACACCGGGATGGATATTTGATATGATGTGAAAACATTGATTCAAGTTGTGGTTTCTCCATGGGGGACATATTGGGTGTGTAATGAGGGTGTTGATTGAGTTGACCTAACTATGTATAGATAGTTTATTGGATCCTTGATGCATATTGTGAATATCAAGCTGAATATTTTCTATGTTATGAACGCATTGAGTTAGTGTATGGTTTCTCTGCAAGAGACACATTAGATGGTTGCAAAGCATGTGCTTAGGTATTTGAAAGACACAGTTCATTATGGCATTAGGTATAAAAGCGATGTAAGACTATTACTCCATGGTTTTTATGACTCATATTGGGTGATAGGTGTTGATTTTTAGAAGAGAACTTACGACTTTTGTTTCAACTTGGGTACATAGCTGATATCCTATTTCAATGTGAAGCAGGAAGTGGTTGCACTTAGTTCAACAAAGGAAGAGTACATAACAACATGTTTAATGAATTGTGAGGTACTGTGGATTCACAAATTAGTGGTTGAGCTTGAAGATATGTAGTTGGAGACAAAAATTGTGTATTGTGACAATTAGAGTTGTATTAAACTACGAGAATATTTTTTCATGACATCTCCAAGCATATTGATATCCATTATCATTTTTTAAGAGACATGGTACATTAAGGTGTTGCATCCCTTGATTATGTTCCCACAAATTTATAGGTTGCAAACTTTCTATGAATATCCTAACCAAAGGAAAGTTTGAGACATGAAAGGAGTAGTCTAGTGTTTGTGAAAACATTTTATTCATAAAGGGGATTGAGCAAGGAATCGAGGGATGAATTGATCGAGCGAAAGACCCTCCCACTTAGTTACCCGGCTCACTTACTGGGTTCAAATGAGAAGGGTTGGTGTTTTATTTTGGGGTATTGTGAAAGTGTTTACACCATGCTTGGGGGTGCTTAATGTGTTGTGGAGTGTATGATGAATGGATAATGCTTGATATTTTTGTGATGGACATGTACATGTGGAGGTGAATTTTTCTCAATTTCTAGATCTTGCTAGATGCTTATGTGGAATTATTCCTTAGAGAATTGAAGCCTTGATAGCCTTGTGACATATTCATGATGGCCACATGGAGGTTGAGTTTCTTTCTTAGAGGATTCCTTGTATTGGAGGAGTGGTTTGAATTTTTAAGGAGGTTGTTGAGCCCTAGATGGCATGGGAATACTTGGTTTCTTGCATGGAGGCTTGTACATGACTTGCAGATGCTTGGTTGAGGGATTGATCATGTTGATTTGGTGGACCCAAAGAAAATTAATTTGGAAGAGCATTAGAGCCTTGGAGGCTTGTGGAGTAGGAGCATTCATGCCTTTGTGAATTTCTTGTTGATGACATCACATTAGAGCTTGACATGTGTTCTCTTGAATTGGAGTGTTTCACATGTGTGGACCTATTTTTAGAGATATATTGCTTGTAATGGCTTAGGCCCACTTTATGTTGTTGGCCTCCATTGATCTCATATAAATAAAGGAAGGAGACAGTCCTTTCACTCACTAAAAATTCATCATATTGTGTTATAGATGTGAGGAGAGTATTTCACTACTCTCTCTCTCTCTCTCATGTAATATTCATACTATCATCTCTCTTTGTATTGAGTGTTGATGTTTTGGTAGTTGCGGGAGGTATTAACCTCTAGTATAACCTTTGTACTTAGAGTAGAATATTCCAGAAGAAAGAGAACCATTAAACATATGTGGAATTACCCTAGAAGAGAAGTTGGCACAAGGAGAATAATAATAAAGAAAATGAAGGCCCCATAAAGAGAAGTCGACCCCACTTGGAAAGGTCACTTGGAAATGATAGTATAAATAAGGAGGCACCTTAGCTCATTTGGACACACACACTCACTCACTCAGATAGTGCGCAATTCTAAGAAGCAACAACTATAGTAGAAGGAGGCACAAGAATGGAGAGAGTACTGCAACAATTGTCGTCGATTATTCTCGCTCTTTTTGGTATCTCTCTTGTGCACTTCTCTTGGTAAAGGTACACTTCTATTAGTAGAGGTACATTTTCTTGGTATTGTGTTGTTGCTGCAACAATGGTATTTATAGTTAGAGTTTATTTGTTGGTTCTAGAGTGGACTCGTCGAAATCATTCTATCTAAGAAAAGGTTATTGTGCTCGAGGGTGGCATGTGTAAGTGCCTATGGTTGGGTGAAAATGATGTGACATTGTCTATGGTTAAACGATCATATCAAAATTTTAACATGGTATCAGAGTTGGTTTCCTTCATAACAATCTAACTGTTGGAAGGAAGATCATCAGTTTCCCCCTGTCAAGCTCATTGAGCACTTACAAAACCCACCAAGAAGATCACCTAAGGAGGGTGTATCTTTTCCCCGGATCAGATCTACAAAATTATGAAGTTGAAAAATTGGGGTTTTCTCATAAAACCCTAGGTCAAGATGTCTGGCATATAAATGCTAAGTTGAAGCTTATTCTTGAATAGAGGAATTCTCCTTATCATAGCACACCCATTGGTAAGTTTTAATTCCATTTTTGTAAAATATTAATTTTCTGTCATATTTCCAGTGCCCGAGGAAAATGACTATTAGTACTAAGCTTGATGAGAAGCATGAGGGTGTTGATAAATTCCAAGCATGGAAATATAGAGTACTTCTCATCCTAGAGGAAAATAATCTAGAAGGCTTCATTGAAGATGAAGTTGCATAGCCAAAGGGAGATGAGGCTAAGGCAAAGTACAAGAAGAATATGGTTAAGGCAAAGAGGATCATTGCAGTTTCTATCAAGGATCACTTGATCTCTCATGTCTCATAATTAAAAACCTTGAAACAAATGTTCAATGCCTTATCCCGATTATATGAAGGAAATAATATCAAGCGAAAGATGAACTTGAGGGCACAAGTCAAGAATATGAAGATGCAAAATTCAGAAACTATTCAATCCTACTTCACAAGGGTGTCTCAAATCAGAGAACAACTTAATCCATTGGAGATACAGTTGAATAAGTTGAGATAGTAGTGACTAAATTTAATGGTCTCCCAAATTCTTGGGAATCATTTATTCAAGGAATCTGTTCCAGAAGAAAGCTAACAAAGTTCAGCAGGCTATGGGAAGATTTCACTCAAGAAGAAGCTATACTGGCAACAAGAGAAGAAAAGTTGGGCAGTGATGATCAAGCACTATAAATACATGCAAGAAAAGGAAAGAGAAGGAAATAGGATCACCCCCCCAATAACTTTTAGAAGTAACATAATCCTCAAAAGACTCAAAAATATTACTCAAGCTATAAATGTTTTTGCTGCCAGAAGATGGGACACATTGCAAGAAACTGTCCTCTCATGAAAGAGTATATAAAAAAAGGACAGAATAAAAGACATCATGCTCATGTTGTAGAAGATGATGAACCTTCTCAGAAGAAAATAAAATATTATGATTCAAGTGAAGAACATGTATTGATATCATCTCTCATAGGAACAATCACTCATGGAAGTGACACATGGTTTGTTGATAGTGGTGCTTCTAAGCACATGATCAGTTACAAGGATTCTCTCTCAGATCTGGTTCAAAAGGATTCACCTCATAAGATGAAGCTTGGTGATGACTATCAATATCCCATTAAATGAGTAGGAGAAACCTCCTACAAGTTGGATTCCAAAAAACCCTTGAAGATATAAGATGTTTTGTATGTACCCGGTTTAAAGAAGAATCTCCTTTTTATCTCAGCATTGGAAGAGAAAGGATTCAAAGTTGCTTTTATTGATGGTGAAGTGCTTATGTGGCTAAGAAGAAAGTCCCTTGATGATGCTATTGTGATTGATGCCCAAGAAGGAGGTCTCTACAAATTAAACGGATACTCAGATTCATCATCAGTGCAAAACACAGTAAATCCGAGTGAGATATGGCCTAGAAGGTGTTGTCATTGAAATATCGTCTGCAACATTGCACACAAATGGTTATAGAAACACAACAATTCCAACAACAATTAGTTCACCTGCAACACTGAAATGAATTCAAAAGGCAAAAAACTATACAATTGGGTAAAAAATTGACATGCACAAATTCACCAAAGGAAGCATGCGAATAGTGTGTAGTGTGTGCGGGCCAACAAATCCCTCAGAACACACAATTTTCCAAGTTCACGACTGTGTATGAGAAAACCATGCACTTCTATGAATGACACATTTATGGATCTTGTCGACCCCTCAACCACTTATGGACCAGCTCCCGACATGATTTGACCTCCATATATGAGGGAAATCTGAATGGGGGGCTGGTTAAGGACTAGAGGGTGCCCTAAAAGGCCCCTTGTTC